>JAEANM010007778.1:0-17481 GCA_017656035.1 Myanophis thanlyinensis | reverse complement strand
ATATTTCCTCGAACATATATTGCTAGTCCTTTTTTTTTATTCTCAGCCAATGCTGTATAAAGGTTTCCTAATTTAGGGAATTCTAAACACTTTCGGAATTGTTGTTTATTTTGTACTTCTTGTAAACATATGATATCTACATTTTGTTTTAGCAATTTTCGAAGGTCTTTTATTATTATTATTATTATTTTTATTTATCATATTTATATACCGCCCCATCTCCACAAGGACTCGGTCTTCTAGTCCAACCTCCCTGTTCAGGCAGGAAACCCTATATTTCAGACAAATGGTTGTCCAATCTCTTCTTAAAAACTTCCAGTGTTGGAGCATTCACAATTTCTGGAGGCAAGTCATTCCACTGATTAATTGTTCTACAAAAGAAATTTATCCTGAGTTCTAGATTGGATCTCTCCTTGATTAGTTTCCATCCACTGCTTCTTAGTGCTGCTTTCCGGTGCTTTGGAGAATAGCTTGACTCCCTCTTGTTTATGGCAAATCCTGACATATTGGAACACTACTTTCATGTCACCCCTAGTTCTTCTTTTCATTAAACCAGACATACCCAATTCCAGCAACTGTTCTTTATATGTTTTAGCCTCCAGGCCCCTAATTATCTCAGTGTCAGGGTTCCACACAACATCAGCAATGCAATCAGAACTGTTAAGAGATGAAAGTCCTTCAAATAAAATTTTATTGAAGACATTGTATTGGCACAGCTGCAGAAATCCTGAATCTGAAATTCCCGGGCTTTCTCCACCCAAGTAAAGCAAAAGCTCCTCCCCACTAATTATGACATGTTAGCTTCTCACCAACCCATTCAAAGAGACCTTTAAGCTCCTCTCTGCCGACAGTCCAGTGAAGATTCTCGTGAGAAATATTTAGAAAGAACGTGAAAGAGATAACAGCCTCTGAGTTGGTTCTATCATACCTCCACTCCCCCAACTCCTCGACCTTGCTTAAAATGTGTCAGAACTAAAAGGACTACTGTAATAATTACAAAAGTACAGACTAATAAATCCCCAGTGTATAATTGTCCTTTTAGGCTTGACACATGATGGGAAGTGTTAAGGTATTGTTACTAAACTGATTATAACTACAGTCTGTTCATTTAGCATCCTTTGGTTTTTTCAGGGCTGGACCTGAGATACAATCTCTTAACGGATGTTGGTGCAGTCCATGTTGCTGCGTTCATTCAGGTATCTTATCAAGCAGACTAGAAATCCCTGTTCCTTGAGATTCTTGGGCTTCAATTTCATTTGCCCTCCATGGCTGTTGCAATTAAAATTCTCAGTCTTTCCTTTAAGAGTCTGGACTTCATAAACCCAGCATAGCTACAGAGGGTTGTAGATAAGATTGGGCCGGTCTAGTTCAAGTAGTCCTGGATTTGTGGACCAGATTAGAAGTAGAATTAGATTAGAACTAGAATTTCTGTTGCTAAGCAATATAGTTGCTAAGTGAGTCCCGCCCAATTTTGCCACCTTCTTTTGCCATAGTTGTTCAGTGAACCTTGTAGTCTTGAAGTGAATCTGGTTTTCTCCCAGTGATTTTGCTTGTTGGAAGCCAGCTGGGAAGATTGCTAATAGTGATTACATGACCCTGGGACCTTTCAATTGTCATAATTACGTGCTGCCAACTGTCTGAATTTTGATCACATGATGGTTGGGAATGTGAGGACTGATTGTAGGTCACTTTTAAGTAAGTCAGATGCTGTTGAAAAGTCAAATGGTGGCTAAATGATGGTTGTAAGTCAAGGACTACTTGTAATACTATTTTTGTGTTGAAGGAGAATTCCAGGAAATGGCCTGCAGGCCTTAGACAGCTTATGTGAAGTCCCCAAGCTGTTTCTGTCACTGAATGCTCCTATGTCATTTAGAGGTGTGGTGTGGAGCTTCATTTAAATGGAGAAATCAGAAGAGTAGCCTACAAAGAGAGTGCTTTACAATCTCCTTTTTTCCCACCACTTAAAAGTGTACATCATCTTCTCTGACCATCTCCAGTTTGGGAAGAGTTCTGAGTACCAAACTGAGGTAAACTGGTGTCACCAGGTTACAGAAATCCTCCACAAATCTGACCGTGAGATGGGAGATTGCATGGAGACAGGTAACTGTTGCATCCTATCTTTCAACCACAGGTTGCAAGTGTTGGTCTGCCGACCAAACTGGAATGTGCATTGTGCATATTCATCATAAATATCTTTGGAAGGGTGTGAAAGAGTCCCAGGGAAGACAACATTAACAACACACCCCATGTCTTTGTATTGTAGGATAATAGGACCCTGCTCTACCTCAATCTGATGTTTAATAACATTGGTACCCTTGGAGCAGAATTCATAGCTAAAGCAATGCACGTAAGTTGGATCCGTCTGGGAGAAAGGCCCAAAAAGCTACATGAGCTTCCCATTCAAAGCAAGACACATTGGGATGTAAAGTCTTCTACTCAATGGATTCAAACTAGGCAGCTGGGGAGTGGATTAAGCCTTGTTACAGTCTCTGTGCAGGACCAGCTCTTGGGCCAGAAGTGGGGAACTATGGCCTCTTTATGACTTGTGGACTTCAACTCCCAGAATTCCTGGGCTGGCTGAGCAGAAGAGAGAGACTATCACTCTAATGGCAGATGCGAAATTCTTTCTTTGCTTAATCCTTCGCTGGAGGGTAAAAATCCAGCACTGAATCCAAATGAAAAATTATCGCTAAGGACACAGGCAGGTTACGTTATGAACAGGATGCCTTTAAGGTACGTGATCTGCCCAGGCCTTTCTGCATCAGTGCTCCAAGGAAGGCTGCTCCATACACGCAAACACAGCTTATGTAGTGCCACTTTCAAAAACTGTGCACAACCCCGTTGCTTATTTTGAAGCAGTGCTTTATGAACTTACGGGCTCTTCCGTGCAAGAAGAAGAGAACAGCAGATGAATGATAGAACATAGATGTTACAGAATTAGTTTTATTAATTAATTAATTTATTAAATTTATATGCCATCAGGTGACTCTTAAGTGGCTTAAGACACTGTAAAAACAATACCAGCATTAACAGTAGTATTACTGTTAGTTACAGTAGTAACCGTATAACTGAGTTGGAAGGGGCCTTTGAGGTCTTCTAGTCCAACTCCCTGTTTAAGCAGGAGATCCTGATCTTTACCATATCAGACAAACGGTTGTCTAATCATTTCTTAAAAACCTCCAGTATTGGAGTACCCACAATTTCTGGAGGCAACTCGTTCCATTGATTATTTTTTCTCATTGCCAGGAAATTTCTCCTTATTTCTGTGCTGGTCCTCTCCTTCTTTAGTTTTTATCCGTTGCTTCTTGTCCTTCCTTCAGGTGCTTTGGAAAATAGGTAACCCCCCCTCTTCTTTGTGGAAGCCTCTTGGATATTGGAACACTGCTATCATGTCACCCCAGTCCTTCTTTTCATTAAACTAGACATACCCAATTCCTGCAACCATTCTTCCAGACTCCAAACCCCTAATCATCTTTGTTGCTCTTTTCTACACTCTTCTAGATTCTCAACATCTTTTTTTTTACATCGTTAAATTAAAACTTTAGAAATTAACATTTTAAATTAAAATAAAATATTAAAATGATAAATAAATATTAAAATTAACAAAGATTGCTAAGGAAGGAAGCAAGATACAAATGGGGCAGAGGTAGAATCTTCTTTCAGTCTACCAACTGCCTCCGGTCCCCATCGGGCCCCAAATCAATTGGCAGAGCCAGACTTTAAGGCTAAAAAAATGGGGTTGGATCTCACCTTGAAGGGCACAAACGTTTCAGGGAGCAGGAACCACTGCAGAAAAGGCTCTTTTGGACCCCACTAGCCAGCATCCTCTGCATACTCCTTCTGCCAGCATGGGTCAATCCCATTGGGGTGAGACCATTCCTTGAGTAACCTGGACCTATGTGATAATTCCACTTGTAGCAAGCTTTCTACCCTCTTAATGGCAATTGGATGATTTTAGAAAAAAGCCTAAGTTTCCAAATATATAGAATAATGTTTCTCAACCTTGACAACTGTGCGGACTTCAACTCTCGGAATGCATTTCGGTTGAGAAATTCTGGAAGTTGGAATCCTCCACAAATCTTAAAGTTGTCAAGATCGAGAAATCCTGATATAGAATATCAGGGATAACACCAGTCTCTTCTCAGCCTGACATTTAAAATATTTAAAATTCCCTGTGGGAATTGTGAACATTAAAGTTGTAGCATATGCAAAGGATTGGGAAAGAGCCATGTTGGTTAGGGATTTTGGAAGGTGCGAGATGGGAACCAATTTAAACTATTGCAAAGAAATAATTGAAATTTTCCTTCTAGAGGAATGAAACACTATGTTACTTAAGAATGACGGGCAACAAGATTGACAATAAAGGAGGAATGTATTTTGCGGCTATGATGCAGGTGAACAACACAATACAGAAGTTAGATTTTGGAGACTGTGATCTGGTAAGTAAAGTTAAAACAAAATTATTTGAGAAACTTGACAAAAAGAGAAACATAATTCAACCATGTTTACAGTACATGGCCTAGAAATATTTGCCATTATGGTTTTGAACATACTACAAAACTAATTTTAAGTGTTAGTTTAAATTGTTCAAGTTTAAGTGTGGAGCTGAGTTGACTTTTTCTGGATTTGTTATTTTTTATTTTCAGGGTACGCAGAGTGTGATAGCTTTGGCAACTGTTTTGAATCACAATAAGTCAATTAAAGCTTTAAATATCAACAGGCCAATTCTGTACAGTGAAGAAGTGAGTATGCTGGGCAGTTTTAGTAGCAATGACATATGGCCATGAAAACAGCCCTAAATTTAAGTTGATTTTCTCCTCCCCCCACCCAAAGGAAAGAATAGATGGTAACAATTATAAATATGATCAAAAATCTCAGGCAATGTCAAGTTTCCTTGCCATTTGAATCTACGCTAGCCAAACCCAGATGGATTTTTATCTATCTTAACATATCTCCCCTCCTCACACTTGGAAGGCAGTAGGTTGGGGAAGGCTGCTGTTTGGAGCCATAGTGGCCCAGTGGTTAGAATGTAGTATTACAGACTAATTCAGCTTACTGGCAGGGGTTTGATCCTAACCAGCTCAAGATTGACTCAGCCTTCCATCCTTCCAAGGTCGATAAAATGAGGACCCAGATTATTGGGGACAGACTCTGTAAACTGCTTAGAGAGGGCTGTAAAGTACTATGGAGTGTATATAAGTCTGAGTGCTATTGCTATATGGAATAGGTTCAAAATATAATTTAATAATATGGAACTTCAGGAAGAAACTACCATCCACATAGCTTCCATGCTGAAAGTCAACTGCACCTTGGTGGAATTGCATTTATGTAAACATGGAATGAAGAATTTTGGGATTGAACGTCTGTGTGATGCCTTGTATGACAATCGCACCCTCCGATATCTTGATCTCAGCTGGTAAGAGAGCCTTAAACAATAAAGATTGCTTTGTTAGAATAGGACTTACTTTTTTTAACACTGGGCTTCTTTTTTTAACACTGGTAATTCTGAAAACTTCTGCCACCTAAGTGTTCTTCATCCTCCTTCAGAAGCCTGCTGATATTCCTCCTTTGTATGGAGGTAGAGATAAACAATTGCACTTCTCTTGTATCAATTCAGGGCTTCCCTAACTTAACATATTTTAGATATGGTGAGATTTCTTGAATGTCCAGTGTCGCATGTGGGCGCATACATTTTGAGAAATATGCTTTTTGGGATATGATGGCAAATTCTACTGAAATGGATGCAAGTAAGATTTGTAAAGTTCTGGTTTTCAATAATTTTGAACAACTGTGCTAGAAAAGAAATCATATTAATAATATTGGATAATAAAGTGATGTTGTGGATTTCAAGTTTGATATCCCAGTTCAGGTCCAGATTAAAGTTGTGATTTTGTATCCCATTTCCTAGGAATAAAGCCAACTAATGACAATGGGATTCACTTTTGAGTAGAAATATAAAATGAAATGGTTGGAAAGATCTAGAACAGGGCTGTCAAACTCGCAGCCCACAGGTCGGTTGCATCACATGCTGTCTGTGCCCATGTCCGGTTTAGCGAAGGAGAAAAAAGTCATGATACGTCACATGACTGCTGCTGTGATGATGGGAGTTTGACAGTCCTAATCTAGAAGATTGTCTGTTACTGGTGTTTTCCAACCTTGGCTATTCCCAGATGTGTGAACTTCAGGTTTCAGATTTCCAATAGGCAGCATGGCCAGTGGATGAAAATTCTGGGAACTCAAATCTATGTACCAAGTGTGGGAAACACTGATCTATTTTAACCCCCTTCCTAATACAGAATGCCACCATAATTGTAGACCACTGTCTAGTTTTTGTTTAAATCTTTCCAGGGAAGGAGGAAGTTTCATTGTTGAGCAGCTCTGATCTTTAAGAGATTCTTTCTAATATCCAACAGATTCTTATCCTGGCTTGTGAAGCAATGGTGGGCAATTCTGCCTCATCTTCATGGTAGTCTATAAGCTGCTTAAAGAGAGTTATTGTGTTTTCTTATAGTTTTCCGTTTTCCAAGCCATACCCATAATCACTTCTCATAAGACTTTTTCCCCAGGCCTTCTAATATCTTGGTTGTTTTCGAGACACACTTCAGTATCTTACTGTTATTTCTAAAAGACGGTGCCCAGAATTGGCACAATATTTGAGATGAAGTCCCACCGACTAGAGAAGATTCAAAGAAATCAATGGAACCTAAATCATATAATTCAGTTTGTTCATAAATAAATACACATAGACTTGATAGCTTTCCGAGCCTTTCTGAACAATTTACAGGAAGGAAGGGCAATTGTATAATACAATATGGCATTAAAGTATTCGCCCATATGCATTATTTTGGAAACAACCATGCATATTTTTTCTGTAATGACTTCTCACTACTGACTGTGCAAGAGAACATTATAGTATTAACAATATAGTATTAACAATACAGTTCCTCCTCGGGAACACAATACATTCTTTTAACAATGAATGTTTATGGTTATCTCTTTTCAGTAACAAAATTAGTCGAGATGGCATGAAGTTTCTAGGACAGCTATTAAAACAAAACAGTACGCTCGAGATTGTGGATCTTAATTTTAACAGGATAGAAGATGATGGTGCTTTCTACCTGAGTGACGCCCTTGCTATATATAATCGAACTCTCCAAGCGTTAGTATACAAAATCTTTATTCTTAGACGTATGGATGTGATAATACAAGAATATTGAAAACTGCAGATATGAATGAAACAAAACAAAAAAAATGGAAAAATTATTCAGGCTATTATTTGAAGCACAACAGCCAGAGGTGAAATTCAGCAGGTTCTAGTAGGTTCGCTAGAACCGGTAGTAAATTTTCTAAGCAGTTTGGGGAACTGGTTGTTAGAAGAAATCTCCTTTTGTTTTTTTTTTTCTACATTACAGGGTTAATCCTGTCAGGAAGGCAGGAAAAAAACATTCTGGTGTTGTTTCTAGCCTAATCTTTATTGCCCTGCTTACAGAAACTGCCCACCCAGTCACATGACCCCACCAGCCATATCCACAGAACAAGTAGTAAAAAAAATTGAATTCCACCACTGACAACAGCCACATTTAGAACACTCTGTTAAAATGTTTTAGATCAGGAGTATCAAACTGGAGTATCCAGGGGCCGGATCTAGCCCACAGGGTACTTAGATCTGTCCTGCAGGACTGCCCTGGAAAAGTGAAGGACCGGCCCGCGGTGCTTCTGCTACCAAAAATGGGCTCCCGAGCTCCATTTTCTCTGGCAGAGTGCTCAGGCCACCACAGGTACCCACGAGTGACATTGAGCTGGCCATGGCCACCCTGGCCATGCTCACCCCGGCCCCCCAAGGTCAGACACAACCCTGATGCAGCCCTCAATGAAATCAAGTTTGACCTCTCTGTTTTAGATGGAACATCAAAAAATACCCAGCATATTTAACCATTGCTTTCATTATTTGCTATGG
The DNA here is from genome assembly GCA_017656035.1 of Myanophis thanlyinensis. NCBI lineage: Eukaryota > Metazoa > Chordata > Lepidosauria > Squamata > Homalopsidae > Myanophis > Myanophis thanlyinensis. The sequence continues at coordinate 9,524 of JAEANM010007778.1, read as the reverse complement.
ATATATATATATTTTAAAAGGTCCTAAAAATCATGCCCATAACCAATTTTATGAAGATTGTATCCACCTACTTTTGTCATTCTAGGAGAGAAAAGAAGTGGGCTATTTCAGGTTTCTTTAAACAAAATTGAACACAGTTAAACTTCAAACAAAATTGAACCCATCTGAATTTGTCTGACCACTGCTGATGGGACAGCTTAAGCACACATGTCTCCTGGTGCCAAAATTTTCCTGATTTTATTTCATTTGCCTGTAATCACTCTTCAATGTGCTGACACCTAGGTCTGTGATGTAGGCTTTTCATATGTCCATTTAGGCCACGGTTTGCTTAGCCATGGTTTGTTGAAAGCCTTAGCAGTCTGGTTCACCTACAACACTTAAGTTATCAGAGCGTAGGTAAGAAGCCCTAAGGAAAATGGAAAGTGACATTTTCCAGGTAATTCCTATTCATCAAACAAAGGAGAAATTAGCGTCAGCAGGTGGGCCAAAGACATAAACACTGTCATGTGTAAAAAGGGATAGAAAGCATGATGGACTTTGTGTTTCTGGATAATGATAGCAGATGTAGTTATGGATGGAGAACAAAATATAGGGTTGCATTTAGTATACATCTTTTCTCATGCAGTTTGAAAAAGGCAAAGACTGATCAACTTTGCTCCAAAACTTTTTCTGATTTATACTCTTTTCTTAGTCTTGGAGTGACGTACAACAATATATCTGGACCAGGACTGGTGGCACTTTCAGATGCCATGAAAATAAACCCTGTGCTTTCGTACATCTACATCTGGGGAAACAAATTTGATGAAGCTGCTTGTGTGGTAGGTTTCAAAGATTTCTTCAGATCTAGTGAACTGGTTGTCCTTCCTAACAGTCATCATCATCACTTGTAAAGCAATTCCATCTGTCAGCCCATTGCAGAGAAAGGATGATGTTGTCACCTGTTACCATTCACCAACATCTTGTCCTCCTTTCTGGTGGCGACTGACATTTGGGCTATAGATTGTGTGGGTTCACACATTGCATAAACCCAGGTTGTATTTTTAAGTGAAGGAACTGTCTGAACCCAGCCATTGATTGATGCCATTTCTCAATGTGTACTTCAATTCCCAGCACAGGAAGAGCTGTTTACAACTTTTAAATGACATTTGCTCGCTGCAGTGTTTTCCATTTTTTATATTATTAAAGAAACTAGTTTAAGTCAGTTTATTTAATAACATGAAAAATGGGAAATGAAACAACTAAGCCGGCAATTGTCACTTAAATGACTGAGTGATGAAACATAGATTGACTCTCTTAATATGTATATACAATGTCTTTTTCTCCTCTTGTTGCATATAATGCAGACATAATATTCTTAAATAAGGGGGTTATAATAAATTATTGCTTAATGGGTATATCCCACCACACTGTTTTTATAATCCTGCCCAGGGGAAGAAGTTCCTCTCACTGATATAAAAGCTATTAAAAAAAAACCTTCTTGAACTCATGCAGTGAAATGTAGCCCAGCATATGAAAATTAGATGCATTTTCTCTGTTACCAACCATCTTCCTTTCACACCTGTCTTCTCCTCTCTTTTCCTCCTTTATCTCTAGTCTGTCAAAATATGGATGGCATAATGCTCACAGTAGGGATTATCTTCTGCATTTTGTTCCCTTGTTCCATTTATTTCCAACCTGTGACATTATTGTCAATCAATTAACAAGATAACCATTACTTTTTTTAATGGAAAATGCAGCCAGGATTGTTAGTGAGATTGGTGTAGATCTGGCTTCAGTGTAGAGAAAACAGCTCAATATCTTCACTTACTCATTGATTCTTTCTACAATGACCATTTGTCCTGGGGTGGAAAAGCATCTAAGATAAGGTGATGGGCTTGATTTGAGATGACAAGGTAGACATGGTGCGGAAGATGGTTTGGTTCCCAACACTTGTAGCTCTTCAGAGTAGGAAAAATCAAAGTCATTCAGGCCAAAACTACTTTTAAGTTTATGTATAACAACATTTTGCCAGTCTGAATGCACTTCTTCTCTCCTTTATCTTTGTGAGAATTAGGGAGGGTCAACCTGATGTTTTTTAAGATTACACTCTGGACTCAAGTTACTTGATCACCATGATACAAAAAAATTGTTGAGACTCTGGAAAGAATGTAGAGAAGAACAAAGTTTAGGGGGTGGAGGCTAAGCAGTAGGATGAATGGTTGAGAGAACTGGGTATGTCTAGTGTAAGAGAACTAGAGGTGCCATGATCACTGTCTTTCAATAGTGATCTTTCTGGCTGTCACAGAGATGAAAGGGTTGAAAGATTCTTCAAAGAGTCTGAGGGCAGGACAAGAAATAACAAGTGGAAGATCATTGAAGAGAGATCCAACCTAAAATTAAAGAGAAATTAATCAGTGTAAAGGCTTACCTCCAAAAATTGTGGGTGTTCCATCAGTGGAGGTTTTCAAAAGCCATTTGAAACAGCCATTTGTCCAGAATGGTATAGAGCAGGGGTGTCAAACTCAAGGCCCGCGGGCTGGATCCGGCCCACAGGGTACTTAAATCCGGCCCGCAGGGCTGGCCAGGGAATATCAAAGGACTGACCTGCAATGCTTCTGCCAGTGAAAAACAGCTGAAAAACAGCCCGAAAAATGGGCTGAAAATGGGTCAAAACCAGCCTGAAAAACGCCCAAAAATGGGACGTGCAGGGGCCCTACATGCTCCATTTTGGAGTAAAGTGCTGCAAGTAGTGCCCGTCCCATCTTCCTCCCCACCTCTTTCACCGGCCCATGGAGAAATACAATGCTGATTCAGCCATTGAACAAATCCAGTTTGACACCCCTGGTATAGTCTCCTGCTTGAGCAGGGGATTGGAGTAGAAGACCTCCAAACCTATTATTTTATACTCTACCAGATGTTCTACTTTCATTTGACCGCTGTCTTTGTGGCAGCCTCTGCCTGTCCCTTAAGGTTGTCATTTTACCCACTACATTCACATGTATTGTGGCCATATACTGTATGCTGCATTCGTTTTATTTTCTTACTGGAAATATTCCAGTGCCGCTGCTTATTGAAAAAATGGTCAACTTCATGTTCTGTGGTTTTTCAGGCATTTGCGGAATTGCTTCAGAGTGACTGTTTGAAGCCCACTGGAACAGATGTTGAGCCATATGAAGTGGATGGACGTATATATCTTGCTGAAGTGTCCCATGGCCTTAAGCGTCATTACTACTGGACACCAAGTTATGGACAACCAGATAACAAAGATGAAAATGCATCTTTAGCAATAAATCCTGTTATAGAACATTTATGAATATAATTCTCCTCCCCTTCAGGAGTGTTTTCATAGGTGTGCCTTAACACACGTGAGCACTTGTGTTTGTATCATAATCACAACAACAATCTCTGCTGGGAATCCAGTTTATTCCAACAGTTGGGATCTCAATGCAGCAATAGCTAATCTGATTGCAAGCATTTATTCTGTAGCTTTTGTGTTTCTGAGTGTGTACGTTGTAATTATCATAAATATGTTTTTTATGTTATTTGAACTCTCAAGTGGATTTCAGAGCCTTCAATTATTCTAAAATCCTTGCATGGTTGGTTTTCACGTTTAGCTCATTGATCATTCTGGAATGAAGCCTTTTCAAATCTTTTCTGTGTCCCTTGGTATCCCAAGCAACAATAGAAGGGCAGAGTCCAGAAGTATTACAAAACCAGTTTATTCAAATCTAACATTAAAATATTGCAACCTATGCATTCCTCAGAGGGATGTACCAAAACAGGAAGTCAGCTACACATACAGTAACATTTACCCATCAACATAAAAGATTCACAGATACATGAGGAAAAATATTTCAGAAATAATTTAAACTGGAGGAAGGGGGGGGTCAAGTCACAAAACTCTTCAGAAGGTCCAGTCGTGCAACTCTCATGTGGTAAAAATAATATTCTCAGCCAAGAGCTCAACATACAGATGAAGAAAAGGTCCCTTTCTTCTTGAAGGCAGTGTTCTACATCCGCATTAAAACCTATTTAATGGTTGGTGAATCACAACAAGTAACAGTCATCAACCAGAAGTTAATTTAAGTCCAAAATGCGGTTGGCTTTTCCTTCCATCTCCCCCTCCCCCCCAAGCTAGAGGAGGGAGCTTTATACACAAAATGTAGCACACACCCCTTTGTGACACAATCCCCACAGCACCCAGCAAATTCTTGCAGCTAGTACTTTAATACCAACAGAAACCATGATTTGTGAAAAAAGATTATATTAGCGCTCAACAGCCCCAAGTTTTCTAAGTATCACAGTGGAATCTTTAGACTTGAGTGGGGAAGAAAACGGTCATGTATTCAGTTATTGCTCCAATAATTTTCAGCTCTTCCAGAGCCTAAGTAGTGTATAAGATAAAAAATGGCCTTTTAAAAAAATTGCTTTGTGTACAAACCACAAACCGTAGAAAGAAAAAATAATTATAAATATTAAATAGTCAAATACGCCCAATAAAAAAACCCCAGCAGTTAAGATTTTCAGAAATTCTGAAGCAGTATTCAAGAGTGACCCAAATCTTTATCTCAAACCCAAATCATCTTTATCTGAAATACCTACGGTATATTAAACTGTTTTCTCCAGAAGGTAGTTTATGATACTATAAAGAAATATATCCAAAACCTATCTTCATACACGCTAGATTTTTTTTGTGCTAACAGAAGCTTAGTATCACCAGCACTAAGCAAGATTATACCACAAAAGTCTGGCTTGAATGTATCAGGAAAATATCACAAGAAAATAACCAGATCCTCTCTATCTTCACAAAAATAAGAAGTGGTTGCCAAGCATCATAGCGATAGGCTTCCTTTCCCTCTTCCCTAAACTATAACTCCTAAATGTAGGCTAATCAATGCTAATTGTATTCTTGAGTAGTGGGGGAAGGAAATACCAGAAGCCACCTGGTTTTGGACTGAAGTTTGTTAGGACATCAATTTGGCTGCTGTTAATGAAGGCAAAACCCTTCTCTTTTTAGTTTTTGACGATTCAGAAACAGATTATTATTCAGGCTGGATTTACCGAGCAACACATCAGGCAAGGAACGTAGTTCAATTTCAATTTCGTTGTACGCATTCAATTTTGCTGTACGCATGTTGTGCATTGACAATAAAGGATTGAATTGAGTCCCTAAGATCAGAATTACTGAGTTTCTAGCTCTCCTGGTCCTGAAAAATGCATGCCTTTTAAACTCGTTTCCTTGATCCAATACTCATGCCAAATGTCTGCACAATCACATCCTTCGCATACACTTCTACAAATTCCCAAATTCAATAATTGGGACACACAGCTCTGTTACCACACAGCACACCTTTTAAAGATCTCTTGCCTTCAGGAACTGGAGAGCCAAATGCACAATACATTGATTCCTTTTACATTATGCAACGTAAGAAATACAGTTCCTCCGGTTTGAATCTGGTTTCCTAGTTACTGCATTATATTTAGTTTTGCACATAAATACCACACCTCTGTATAAGCCTATCTGAGTGGATACTACAAATCTTACCCAAATCAGAATTTGAATTTGGTATACTTGTCAAAGAGACGGTATGGGTTGCATTGGTGCTAAAACTGCTATACATTTAATCGTTGTACTTTTTCTTATGACACAATAAATTTGCATGTATACATTGGATAAATTTGTAAAAGAATGGAATCCTACTCAAACATTTCTCCATCTCTTTCAATATTCCTGGCTTGTCTTTCCTAAGGTCTACAAAGAAGACTAAGAAAAGGGAGTGGAATAGTACAGCTAGGTTTTCCTTTTTTGTTTCTTAGGAGTTTGAACATTTCACATATGTTTTAAGTTCATACGCTGTTTAATGTCAATTTAACAGCACTCTTATCATGTCCTTATCAGCAATTCCTTAAAGGCGCCTCCTAGTCAAAACATGAAGACAGAATTCTAGATAAACTAAATCTTTGGCTGAAACTAGCAGATTAATTCCTTTACAATGCAGAGCTCCTTAAAATACATGTACTGTATTTTTGGCAAGGAGTGACTGAAAAAAAAAATTAAGCCACTTGGCACCTCCTCACAAAAATACTTGGTATTACTAAATGAAAAACATAATTGCCATGAGGACATCAGGAGCTTTAAAAAAGTGGTTTTTTTAGTCTTCTGTGAAAACGGGAAGGAACAACTTCTAGAGTTTGCACTGAATTTCTGCTAAAAATTTCAACTGGAAGGGAATTGCTTTTCAAGAAAAAAAAAATCCAACATGTCTTTAGCAGCGTAGAAATGGTCGGTGTGGATATTGTATAGGTCAGTGGTGGTGAACCTTTTACTTACTTACTTGCCAAAAAATACATGCTTTGTGCTTGCCACCTGCACTTGCATGCGGCTCCTCCATGTGTGCTGCATGTGCAACCGCACCATCTGCACATGCATGCAGCTTTTGCATGTGCAATGCATGCGCACTGCATGCAGGCACTCATGCACACATGAGCAAATCGTGTGTGCATGCACAGGAGAGCTTCGAAGACCAGCTGGATTTCCTGCTGCAATCGCGCGCATGCACTGCGGATGCCCGAAGACCAGCTGGGTCTCTGCAATCGTGAATGTGCAATTGCATGAGCGTGCTCAGCTGGAGGTAAGTTGGCCAACAGCTTGTGTGCCCAGCAAGATGGCTCTGCATGCCACCTGTGGCACCCGTGCCATAGGTTCATCATCACGGGTATAGGTTTTGGACCAGCTTCTGTTGCACAAAGATTTTATAATCCACCAGAAAGGATAGATCAGAAGTCAGCTATGTGTTTAGAAACTGATTTCGTATGCATGAACCATTCAGAATTTTAAACTGGACGAGCACAGCAGGGATCAGATAGTTTGCCAGAGAAAAGATGGAATATCAGTATTTCTTCTTCAACCCCCTTCATTTTTCTGATAGCTGTGGAGGAAATAAAATTATTTTTCTACAACTAACGTGTCAGGTCAAACTAACAATCTTCTCAGAAAACTTTTGTGAGATTACTGATAAACCAAAAGAGCATTTCGTTAATTGAAACCAAGCCATTCTAATTTTTTCAAGCCAGGGATATCTGAAACTGCAAACAAAAGTCCTGGGACCAAGTAATTGGATTAACTGAGTATGTATAGAATAGGTAGCAAGTCAGAAAAACAATTACTTTGAGAGATTCTAGCTTTGAATTTTATCCCTAAGACCTGAAATCTGACTTCAAGGACATCATGATTATACTAATTATCAATGGAGCCAACATATAGCATAATTACTGATAATAACTAATCAGACTATTTAGCTGATACAGACAAGTTTGCAAATTTCTGTTTAGACAAAGGAATTCATCCTATGGCCTACATAGCAAACATCATTGCAACTTAGCTTTCTGTATCCAATGACTTAATCTCTCATTCAGATTTGTCTCTACTTCTGGACACACGGCATCTTCTTCAGATAGCCTCCTCTGTCCCAAGATCCTAATTTTCCATGATAGAAAAGTTGACATCTTGGAAATGGCACAACTGCCCCATCTTTTGTCCAATGGCATCCACTTGTATCTGTATCACTCCGTGGAACATACTGGGCAGCTGATGCATCTATATTGCCTGTTTTCAGAGTTGCTTTCAATTATTGTTGGGTTTATTTATTTCAAAAGCTAAGTCACTTAGTTAAAAAAAGACTCTCCTTTCTAATTTCAGTTCCATGTTTTTAGTTTGAATACCTTGACTTAGTTTCTGCATGAACACTGAAGGATCTGGCCCATGTTAAATGGTTTAAGATTCTTAAGGCAGATGTTGAAGAAAAACAAAAGATTTTTTTTAATCTCCTAGAAAATGCAATCTTGATTCTTTCAGGTGAAAATACACAATCTTTGTTCTAGAGTAACAAAATATTAGAGAAAAAGCTGAATTCAAAGCAAAGATGCCTCACTCAAAGTCCACCGTAGAAACTGAGATGAAAGCTAGCTCACCCACAGCTCCTTTTGATCAGAGACGCTTGGATTTCTAGAGTTTTCGTCACTCACAGTTGTCAGTACAATTGTTGGAGGAAAATGAATTGAGGTTCTGAATATCCCGTGATGGAAGATCTCAGAAGTGTGTCGGATGGGGAAGACTGACCATCTGTGACAGGCAGTAATACCTGATGGTCCTCTGTTCCAATGGGCAGAGGCAATAGGTCTGAAGGCTTCACATCAGTAGATTCCAGCAAAAGGCTTTTCTCACTTGGAACTGAATCTTGCTCACTGAAGGAAGGGTCAAGTGCAATGGAATCCAATGGGCTCTCGGAATCTGAAAAATCAAACAAAACCAAAGAATTACTCTTGAAAATAAAGACCTATTTAATAATATACCATGTAACATGGGCCCAAGGAAGGTTTATATTTATATTTATTTTATATTTATATTTATTTTATATTTATATTTATACACACACACAGGGTATGTCAGTATATAAGAGTTCATTAGCTGGAGTAGGCACAGCAACTAGATCAGCCAATGGGGACTGTTTGGTTTATGTGAGCCACAAGGGACAGCTAGGAGCCTGGGCGTGGCTTATCTTAACTGTTCTGTATATAAGAGTTTGTTTCTCTTTGCCTAACACAGCACATAGCTTTTTGATTTATGTTTAAAAAGTTGTTTCTCTTTGTTTCCCAATCAAACCCCATAATACTTAGCTAGATAGCCACTGGCATTAATAAGAATTAGGCTGCAACATATTATTATTTTTTAAATCTTATCCTTCATTCAGGAGATCAAAGCACCACACCATAGCATTCCTTTTTCTCGTTTTCCTCACAGCCACATTCCTATGGAAGAGGTTGAGCTGAAAGAGCAACTGGTCCCAAATCACCCAGTCAATTTCTGTGGCTTAGAACCAACTAGAACCTGGAGCTCTGTAAAGTCTAAGACTTTAACCACTTTAAACACAAGTGACTGGTGAGGACACATGCAGCCCCATTTGCCCAAAGTTGGACACAAGTGCCTGTCGCACCAATAGAGCTGTGTTGTGCTCGTCCGCCGCTTCTATGGTCCAGTTCCAAATGAACCAAGTAATCATGTCTTTGCAGAAATATTAAAGCAGAGATGGCGAACCGTTTAGAGACCGAGTGCCCAAAAGCGCATGCGTGTGCACGGTGGAGAACCAAATACCAGCTGGCTGGTGGGAGGCAGGGTATCACAATACCGGCAGCTCTGCAAGAAGCGAGATCTTTTTCTTTTGCGAGCTTCTGTTTTGCCATTTGCAGGGAAACTTCTGTTTCCCTGAAAACAATGGCGGGAAATGCCACAGAAAAACGTGGTAGAGCTGAGCTGGGGCAAAGGTGCGCGTGCCCATAGAAAGGGCTCTGAGTGCCACCTCTGGCATGCGTGCCATAGGTTCACCACCACTGTATTAAAGCCTTCAAACATCTATTATCTAAAAACTACATACCGTATCTATCGGCTTATAACACGCACCGGCGTATAATGCGCACCTTAATTTTAAGAGAGGTTTTTCAGGAAAAAAAATAATTTTGCTACCAGGACTGAGCCCAACATTTCTATT
>JAEANM010007777.1:0-17482 GCA_017656035.1 Myanophis thanlyinensis | reverse complement strand
GGATGGACTGGGCAAAAGGTTGAGGGGAGGGATTTTAGTTTCCTTTGGTATGTGCGTTTTCGCGGTCTTTTGTCAGATCTTGCTTAGACTTCTGTTATCAGTCATGCCTTAGTGTTCAAATATCATGGATCCAGGGTTTTTATTTCTTGAAGTTTGACAGAGACAGAGCTGACACAGGCATTCTGACAGGAAATGCTACCCAACTCTCAAATTCCATAAAGTGCTACAGTCAAGATAAGAGTTATAGTCATATATGGATTCCAGTAAGCAATAACACAAGGAATTATAAGTAATCCATGGCTTTTAAATGTTTTGTCTTATTCTCCTAGGTGGCTGATGCTATATACCGGTATATAGCAATAACTGGAAGAACATACGAACTTTTGCTTTAAATGATAAATTAGTTCTTGGTTTAAGTTCTTAGTAGATTCAAACACGATGAAAATGTCAGACTTTTAGGAAGCAAATGTATCTTTAATACTATAGTCAGGCACACTATTAAAATCCACAGTGTGGATGTTGAATTAGTTTGTGGAACTGTGGATACTTTGAGAATGGCCTGGAAGAATTACTTCAGATCACACATAAAGAAATGCCACTAAGTTAAGGAGTCCACTCATTAAAGGTATTGTGGTCCAAAAAGCAGCACCATCTTTTTTTTCTGGGTCACACAGGACTGAAAAAAATTGGACTGCTTTAGCCTGCACATGCATGAGGTCCCAACTGTTGGTGAATCATCCTTGATGCATGCATAGCACTATTAATTTCACATAGAATAAATGAAGAGGGGCTCAACGGACCATTTCTCCCAGAGTGAAATAATGTTAATTAGGGTTAGCATTTTAGGCAGCAAAAATCCAGATGACCATTAGATGTCAACAAAAATATAGTACTCAAAAGTGACTGAGCTTTCTATATCTGAATGAACTTTAAAACTGATGCTTTCTTTCCTAAATTCCTAAGTTCTGAATTCAGCCTTCATTGTTGTGCAACATCTTTCCCTTTGCTAAAGTGCTCCATTCATATTCATCACCATGAATTCAGCAATTACAGTGTAGACGGAAATATGGTCCACCAGTTTATAGATTACAGGTCAAGTCATAACATTCAGCAGCAACCATCAGAAATTTCAGCTTGTATTAGAATGTACATTCCAATTAAAATTAGTTCTGTGCCTAACTTTATTGTCTAACTATTGTCTAACTATTCTTTCTTTCTTTTAAATAGGACTATTCCTTATCCTAGGGTTGATCTTATACCCTGCTGGTTGGGGTTGTCAGAAGGCAACAAGCTATTGTGGACCTTATGCTTCAGCTTATAAACTTGGTGACTGTTCTTTAGGCTGGGCTTTCTACACTGCTATTGGTGGCACGGTCCTGACGTTCATTTGCGCAGTCTTCTCTGCCCAAGCTGAAATTGCCACCTCCAGTGACAAAGTCCAAGAGGAAATTGAAGAAGGAAAAAACCTGATTTGCCTCCTATAACACTCTCTTCTCCAATTTTTTTCTTATCTCAAAAAATAATGGATTTGAAGTAGCTACTTGGACTCTTATGGGAAGAATGAAGACATGTACTGTAAGTGTTCTGATAGTCCAACATCATAGAAAGTTGAAAGGCACTGAAGTCTACAGACAGTATTAAAAATGTGAAGTAGTGAGAATTAGTGAGACACATGGATATGAAGGAATGCCATAAAGCAAACCCGTTGGCTTTCCAATTATTCTGGAAACGATTATTTTTATTTTGTCTTCACCAAGATGAATGAATATGAAGGAATTTTTTGACGAATAACTTGAAATAAGTCAGGTTGTTTTCAGTACATACATTATAAGACAACATAATCCGGTTCCAGTGTCAAAATGGCAAGTACTATACTATTTACTCCATAGCATCTTTTCAGAAAGCAAGTCATGACTATTAAAAACACATAGTATTCCAGATTGTATGCAGTGGCACATGGGAAGAATATATCTTAATAAAGAAGCAAGGCTTCCAGTTGAAACTAGTGAATACAATTTTCTTTAAGCAATACTTTAAACACATTTCTCAATACATACCTGAGGCATGGAACTATAACAATTTATGAGGGCAGCTCTGAAAACATAAGCTAAATTACTTTTATTATCATTACACAGATAAATAGTTCCATTATTTGATTAATCTGGGTAGATATGTATAGCTATGAAGAAAGTTTAGACTCTTGTATACCTAATACTGAACTTAACATTTGTCTTCAAAAGAAGGTAGAGGCAGCCTGTTATCAGTCCAGTTGTAACCAAGATAACTACTGTCCTTTCTGAGTACCATCAGTTGCCTTTAAGTCCATTTCAAGCACAAATGGGCTCGGTGCTCATCTAACAACAGGTACCATATGCCTAAAGTGTGACCATATGTTACTGAATGCTTTTGGAACTTTTTTAGTTGCATAAGATAAGCGTATTGATTGATTTTTCAAAAATGACCCTTTTGCATTAGTCAAATATGTAAAAATGTTCTGAGTACATAATGAGTACCGCACTGCAGTGATGGCTGTAGAAAGAGAAATGATGGGAGAACTAAATGCCTAATGTCCAGATCCTGAATTTTTAGATTAGCCTTATTAACACTGATGTTTAATGTATCTTTCAGTAGACAGAAATAATACATTGTAGTTTAAGTTGCCAGGGTGAAATAACACATCAGGCTCTGAATAGTAACTTATTTCTAGCATATCTTCTAAAATTAAAATTTGAATCTCCAGTGAAGAGGAATGTACTGTACAGTCTAACTCAGGATTTTTGTGAATAGCCACTTCTTTAACCACTGCTATAAGTATTCCAAGGAGGCATTTGTGAATTAACCGTGTACATGCACGTTTTACAACATTTGTTAATTCATTGAGCACCAACACTGTTTTTGAGGGCTTAATCAAACCCAAATTGCTTTTGCAGAATTGCTGTCATAATACCCCTTGTTCAGAACATGTTGCTCTGACAATAGAACCATGAAAGGGCACTGAATTGTTGACAATTAAAGTAGTGAATACTGAAATTTACTAAGGAATTATGCAGACTGATCTGCAATCTGAGTATAAAGTATGGTAACAAGCACAGATCCAGAATGGGGTCCAAAAAAACCTTACCTATTTTGGAAATCTGGCAGATTAACTTTCTTAGTTTCGAGTGTAAAATAATATGATATAAGCCAAATTATAGCCTGATACTTTTTACTACCTGGTGCTTTAGAAATGCTCACTCATCAGCAATCCAAAACAGGGTTGGTAGCTGGGCTAGAGTTAACTCTAGTAAAATTTTGCTTGAAGTTCTAGTATAAAATTCCACTCGGAGTACAAGAAATATCTATACTGGAGTAATATGCAATTTATTTTCTCTTTGGTACTGTAACATTTTTGTAGAAATTAATTACGAATATTGGACTAGAATCAAAAATTTCAAGTTAAGAGTACTTTTTAGTGTCATTAAAGATACAGGACTATTCACATGCATACATTTAGAAGTACAAATGTACCATGTTTTAAAGAGTAAAATTTAATTTGATACTGCCCCACATGAATGTTATGTGGGTAGTCCTTATTTAACTAGGATAATTGGGATTGACAACTGTCGCTAAGTGATGTGGACATACAGTAAAGTGTAAATGTCACATGACCACACCATATTACATCAGTTGCAGTTGCTGTCAATAAGCAAGTCCTGCACATTTAAGCACAATATCATGTGATCACCATTCGCCACCTCCTATTTACTTCTCTGTTGGCTCTGCTTGTTGGAACTGGGCAGTGAAGATCCCAAATGGCAACCACATGATTGTGGGACTTTGCAACAGCAGTAATTGCAAGCTGGGTGACAAGTGCCTAAATCACAAATATGACCTCATGGATACTGCCGTAGCCACAACTGAGAGATAGTAAGTTTCCTTGTTCAGTGCTGCCATAACTTTGAACAGTCATCAAATGAATGGTCGTTAGTCAAGGACTATTGCTAATTACTGTGACTAAGATCAAGTGTACAAATAAATCTATCTAAACATCATTGGCAACAAGGCTCTCTTAATTAAAAATGCATAACCAGTTCTTCAGTGTTTTAAAGTTCTGCATTCTGAAAAGGCACTTTGGAAATTAGTTGAGAATAGCAGTTAAAGGAGAATAAATATTGGCCTCCTGATATGAAAATATTTTTTACATTTTTCATTTTCATTGCCTTTCTATTTTGCTTTTGCGTAATCTCAAAAAGATTTTTGAATAGAAAAGTTTGAAATAGTTCAGCAGTTTTATAGCACATTTTAAAAATTAAAATATGGGACAATATTCTCATGTTTCCTTCTTTGAATTGGCATCAAAGAAAATTTATCAGCTATTTTGAACAAATAGCTTTTTCAAGACAATAGAAATGATAACTTCAGATTATACAGACTGGTTTTTTTTTTTTTTTAAAGGTATTAATCCCAACAAAACATTATTCTCTTCAAGCATTTCCAATTTCCTTTTCCAATCCAGTTTCAAAATTTGTATATTGATTTCATATGATGCATTCTAGTTCTCCAACATTTAATTGAATAAAAATCACATCAAGTACCTATATTCATTGATTGTTCATTATTTTATATAGGCATCCAAGCACTGTATAAGGGAAAATAATATAGGGTGATGCATATGAATTATAAAGTAAACTATCTTTTCAGAATTTAATCTCATATATTTGATTACTTAAGTCAACCATGTGTGTCACTTTTTCAGATCTAAACTTAATTTTTTATAATATACCAATACACTGTAACCATTTTATTAGGAAAACATTACAAGAAAAGTGAACCCTTATTTCATTAGAAATATCATTTTATAATTATATAAAAAGTTGGGATTGCTAAGAGTTTACTGTATACATCTGTGTCTCTAATCATCAGCCTCCCGAAGCTTCTGAGCTCCAGGGTCCAGGTGTTATGAGACAGGAATAAAAAAGAAGGGAAACCAGGTAGAAGCAAGCAAAAGACAGATGAGCAGTAGGGAGAGAGATAAGTAAGGAAATTTCACTTTTATTTTTCTAATTCCAATTCATAACTTTGTTCTTTTTTTTTTTTTTGAATACTTAGCGAATTATAGTTGTTATAATCTTAATGAAATTTCCTCTGCAGCTTGCAGAACTCTTAATGTCAGAGAATCACGATTCCTAGCGTTGACCTCCTTTTTGAGAAGGATGCTAGCAGTTGTAATTCATTGCAAAATGGAGTATAACAACTTGTTTACTTTATAAACAAGGTTGAAAGCATAGTAAACAGGGATGCATGCAGACTAGGTAACATAGGCCCTGGTAAATCTTAGCACATATACTGGGTTTGTTTCCTAATTGTGGCATTGCTTTACAGTACTTAACATTTTAACCACAACACCATCTGTTATCGTAAATCTTGCCTCAGAAATGTCCCCAAATAATTTTTAAGTGGGGCTATATATACTATGTTTGATAACTCTTTATTTTTATTGAAACTTCAGCCAATGAAATCTTATATTATAAACATTGGAACAAGTAGGGCTACCAGGTTGGAGCTATAAAGACAACCACAGATAACTATTTCCATGACCTTCCAGATTTTTACAATCCAGATACAGTAGCTCTACAATAACCATACATTGATATAGCATGTGCAAGATCTACAATATGATATTGTATTTCTGATAGCTGGAGTAATAATCTTTTTGTATTACTGCATAGTCTGTAAATTGGGAGTGATGTTTCTGGGAAAAATATATGGCACAATTTTATCAATTGAATATTCAGTATCACAACTTCAGGCTTATATGCGATATCCCACATACCTTCTGTATTTAAATAATTAGGCCACTATATTCTCAACAAGCAAAAATGTGTGGTTTAAGAAACCTTTTCAGTATTTCTTCTTTATTTTTTTTTAAATTAAATATATTTTACGGAATGCTATATTAACTTCACACAATGGCACATAAGACTTCTTTTTAATACATATTACTTTAAATCAAGAAATGGTTGGTGATTGAACCTGTGTTCAGACAGCTCAAAATAAAACACTGTGGATAAATGATTTTATAACGTTTATTGTGTTATTTTCTGTTGCAATTTCCAGATAATAATAAATTTGAATTATAATATGTATAATATGCAGTAAAGACTTTAAAATCAATTTGAAGGAGTGCAGAATGGCATATCTTTGTGGAAAAGGAAAGCTACTGCAATATTATTTAACCATTGCTATAAAATCTTTCTGTGGGGGGAAAAAGGATGTTAAAGATACAGTGAAACCTTGATTTAACAGCCCAGTTGTGGGGAAGGGATGTCTGTTATTCCTAACTGTCCATTAGCTCAGAATATATGTGGTGACATTATGCAAAGTTATAAATTGCACATCTTTTGCATTATAGCACATCATTTGTGTAACCTTATTAAGCAAATGATATAAAAGCAACATAGGTATATAATGGGAATTTCATCCATAGCATCTGAAGTCTATTGCACTCAGGTCTGTTAAATCAAAACTTTACTGTACTGTAATAAGAGATTTCGAAATGTTTTGAAATCTGGTTATTCCAAACTTACTAATTTATAGTATACTGTCTTAATGTGAAAAGTATACACACATTTAGAAATTCATAAATTGATCAACATTAAAGAAAGAACAATTAAGTCACTTGGTGAGCTACAGTGTACTAAAGAATATAACTGTTGGGCTGCATTGCTAATTTAATTTTCTACAATATTAGTATTTCTTTGTCTAATAAACCATAATTAACCTTTGAAGGTTTGTGTCAATTTATTTCTGATTTTGTTACATTAGTACGGTAGTAATACAGTGGTTGGAAAGGTGCCTGAACCAGACAATCTGTAAAAAAAAAAAGGGGCAAATTAAATTTTCATTAGTTTCTGAGTACAAAAAGAAAGGGTTTTGTATTTGTACTATGCCAGACTTGGTCCACAAAAGGTTCTTTCATGACATATGATGAGCTAATCAGGATACTAGATTTCTTTCTTCCAAACAAGTAGCCATTTGAAGCCAACAATCAGAGAATTCTTTGTTCAGTCTCTTTCTGACAGCTGACACACACATCAGCTGCAGCATATCATCAGGAGGATCACTGCCCTGCTACTTGGTCATGCTAAGCCAGAATTCTGTAGAAGGTTGGTTTTGTGGGCAAGTACAACCCATGAAGGTCTGTTAGAATCAAATCAAAACAACTGGACAGCATAAATTTCATAAAAGGTTATAACCGTCTATCAAAAAATTGGGTAAACAGCTTATAACATTCACCAAAGTTCAGAAAGATTGTGGAATGACTTTACTAGTTCTCTAAACTTTCTCTTCATAAATTATATACAAATGACCAACAAATATACCTTATTGTTCCTTTTATGATGCAGTATACACATGAAGATAATTAATACTATGACATAATCTTATACACTCTTGGACTCTTGCTTCCTAATATATTTTTATTACTTATGTCAAGTTTTCTATGATTTTCAGTAAAATGCAAACTCTGCATCAATATAGGAAATTTTATGGTCAATTATTATATGGAAGAGAAGCCAGTAAGAGCAATAATTAAATAATTTCCATTGCATTTTGATAATCAGAGGAACTCAACACATGAAATACATTTATTCTAAAAAGCACTTTAAAAAGTTTTCATTGAAATTAAAAATGAAACAAGCTATTATTTAGAACTGTTCTAGAAAGCTTGGAAGAAACTTACAGTATTATGATATAACCTAGGAGCATCTTATTAATGTACTCTACTGAAAATTACATTTTACATTTTTAATGTCACTGCAAGCTATAAATACTTTAAAAAAAATGAGTTGAACATCACAAAACGAAATATGTTTTTCATTGTCTCCTTATTGGCCAGATATAATTGGTAACTACAAATTTATACAACAAGAAATGAAAAGAGAATTCATTTGCCATTACTGATTTGCACAGCTTACTCCAACTGTAAACAGATCAGCAATTCTTGTTTCTAGGGGAAACACTAATTGCTGATAGAAAGAACAGTCTAATGGCGCCTTAATGGTTAAGTTTTAGTACTGCATAAGCTTTTATGGACTATATAGTTCATTTATTTGCCTTTTGCAATGGCATGCATGCTAACGAGCCATTTCTATAAGCCAGTGGATGATTAACTATAACAGTTAAGTGTTTTGTAGAAATGACCAATCTTGGTTTGTTTTCCTGCATTGATAGATTGAGTACATAATAACTTTTCTTTTTTAAAAAGAAAGACTGCCAAATCCTAAGATGTTTGTCATATACTGCAGGTATTTTTAACATATATAGTATTATTAAATAAAAATATACCCCAAAAGATAAATGTCTGCTTCTAGAGTTCTGGATGAGTTCTGAATAGTTGCCCAATGCTTGCCATGTAAATACCGGTACATATCAACAATCAACATAATTGCATATACTCCATTTATAATGACATAAGGTTATCATGTTGTGAGAATGCTCTTATTGTTACTGTACCATACAAATATAAAGTTTGATTACAATTATTGGTTATCCACCCAATTTTTTTAAAAAAGTGATTTTCCAGATTGAGGAGGACTTTTAGATACTTAAAAGGATGAATTATCTGATATATTTTTCCTACATGGCTTAGAAGACAGCCTTTGAGAAGGGAAAACAAAAGAAAAAGACCCCAGTAATGTATTAAAGAGCAAGTTATAGGCTCTATACATTGTAAATAACTTCACTGCTATACAAAGGACTAACAGTATAGTGGCCAATCACAAGTGTAACAAAAATAACATTCAACACCCCTCCATTCAAAACAAATACTAGGAAATAGTATGCATTTTCAAAGGTTCCATTTTACTTCAAGACTTCCTCTAATAACACCTATCAATTGCATAAATTTCAATAATTTTTCTTTTTAAAATTCCCATTTACATCACAGAAATAAAACACAATCGATTATTTTCTTGAAAACCAAGCCCAGCTTTTGATTGTTCTTTCAATCAGTTGTTCTGTAAACAGGCATAGTTTTGCCATGGTTGCAGACTGTAGAATTTATATACATAATACAAAAAAACCCAACTCCCTGATCCAGCATTAGTTGTGCATAGTTACATACAGAATAAAAATGTGGAATGCTACCAATGTTGATCCACATCACAATGCTCCAAATAAATCGTCATCCACATTCTGCCTCCAGGTAACTACACAGGACTAGAGCTGAACTGAGACAAAAACCTGGTATTCTCTGTACATAGTAACCTTTTGGTATTTTATCTTGCATTTTACAAAAAAACCCTACTTTATTTTTTAAACTATACAGAGCAAACAATCAGGAAACATTTTATTCTATGTCATTGAAATAATACAATAAATATGCAGAGCTACCCAGACATGCAGTATCACAGAATCTGTGTGCGTTTATACAGAATTGTCACATTCACAAGGATGACAGCATCACTAGTAATTTACAAAATATACACTTTCCTCACCTAAATGTCTCCAATACCAAAATTAGAAATGACAAACTATTGACATTCTAGTATGATCTAAAAACCATTACAACTTAAGTTTACAAAATTAGTGTAATAATAGGTGTAGACTTGTTCACCAACAGACTTTGATAGCATTTGTTTGTTAAATATTTAACATACAACAGCCTTCTGCCATAGCGAACAATAAAAAATTGTGAATAATATGTATATTTACTCTATTACTTTTGATTTAATCCTGAAGAATAATTTAATTATGTGTCCATGTGTCCATTTTCTTTGTTATGATTTATAAGAATGAAAATGGACATTACAATCAACATGTGTTCTACCTGCTGGAACTAAGACTACTAGACCTACTGCAAATTAGGCCATTTATGTATTTCAAGTTTCAATCTGCTTTATCCCCTGAGAAAAATTAATTCTTTAATAAGTGTGAACACAGTTTCCTCAATAAGATTTAAATGATTAGCAATTAAAGTGGCCATGTGTTAGGTTTGTGGGGTCAAGGATTGAAATAAATACATGGAAAAGAAATAAAACATCTACTTTACTAATTCTGTAAATTTTTATATGGTGTTAACTGCCTGAAGTCTATGGAGATGGACAGGATATAACCATTAGTAAATAAGTAAAAGAAAAGAAAGGAAGTTCACATCTTGAGATTAAAACTGTTCATAGAATTTAATTCCTATGTAGAAAATTTTCCAGTTATTTCTTACTTTCAGTAATAGTAATTGTTACTCCTGTTCCAGTAGTAAAAAAAGAAAAGAAAAAGGAATTAGAGGAAACCCTGTGAGAATTACTAGGATTGAAGGGGAGATAGCAGAGCTGCTGAACTTCTATTCAAACTTCTTCCCAAAGAAACTATATATACAAAGGGACCAAAGAAGAACTATTAACAAAGGGGAATGGTAATCCAAGGTAACTAAAAGACTAGAAAGTACCTGGCTTCCAAGAATGGATTTGTCTCCAGACTGTGTGTGACATTGTCTGTGTGACATTCAAGAGTCCTGAAGGAGCCTGCAAGTGTCATCTAGGAGCCCTTATGATTTTTAACAAATCATGGATGTTGGGCATGGAACCACAGGGTTGGAGAAGGGCAAGTATTATTTGTGTGTGTGGGTCCTTCGTGCTTTCTGAGCTTCGTGATTGTCTTGCAGACATTCATTACCAGACTAGGTAACATCATCTGTGCCAGTAGCAGGTGGGGTTTGCTCTCATTTTATATACTACCCTGTCAGTGTTGGTGTTGGTGGGCTTGGTGATTTCTTGATTAGGGTGTTCTTTACTGTTAGCTTGTCTTCACTGGCGATTCCTTGATTGGAGTATTGTTTATTTCTTGATAGTTGGTCTAGTGCAGGGGTGGGCAATTATGGCTCCTTCATGACTCGTGGACTTCAACTCCCAGAATTCCTGAGCCAGACATGAAGGAGCCGTAATTGCCCACCCCTGGTCTAGTGTTAATCTCTGCTCCTATGAATATTGATTGCTAGTTTGGAAACCCTACTCCCTTCTAGCACTGAGGATGTTATCTAGTTTAATGATGAAATGTCCGTAAGAAAACAATCAAGTTCAGAGAGCACCAATGAAACCACAGTTCAACTCTTGAGATACAAAAGGTAAAAGTTTTCCCTGTCCAGTTGTGTCCAACTCATTGGACACAGTGCTCATCTCCGTTTCTTGGCCAAGAGATCCAGCACTGTCCAAAGACATTTTCTGTGATCATGTGCCATGGCTATATGCATCAAACACTGCTACTTTCCCACTGAAGTGGTATCTATTAATCCACTCACATTTGCATGCTTTCAAACTGCTAGGCAGGCAGGAGCTGAGGCAAAGAATGGGAGCTCAGCCCCATGCAGGGCACTCAGATCTCAAACCCAAGCTGTCAGCTTTCCAGCTGACAACCTCTGCGTCTTTAGCTGCTAAACCATTGCGCCCTCTATGAGATATAAACATTATCTTCTAAATATTATTCCTGTCTCCACCCCCCCCACCCCCAAATAAATCTGGTTAGCTTGATGTCTGTACTGGGGACATTCTAGAACAGTGGTGGTGAACCTTTTACTTACTGAGTGCCGAAAAGTACATGCTTTGTGCGTGCCATCCGCACTTGCGTGCGGCTCCTCCACATGTGCTGCATGTGCAACCACACCATGAGCAATCACTGTGTGCATGCGCAGGACAGCTCCAAAGACCAGCTGGATTTCCTGCTGCAATCGCGTGCATGCACAGCCAATGCCTGAAGACCAGCTAGGTCTCTGCAGTTGTGCATGCATGCATGCGCAATTGCATGGGCATGCTCAGCTGGAGGTAAGTTGGCTGACAGCTTGTGTGCCCAGCAAGATGGCTCTGCGTGCCACCTGTGGCATCCGTGCCATAGGATCACCATCACGATTCTAGAATAATTAAGCAATGGGTTATGAACATGTGGGCATTTAGGAAAGGGACATTGCTGGGCAGGGACCAGCATGGATTTATTATTAATAAATCATGCCAACCTAACCCAGTGCCTCTTTCTGATAATGATCAATTTACTTGAACACAACTCACCATGCCTTTATTAAAGCATTCAAGAAAGTGTTCTCATGAGAATCTAGTACAGATGGCAAATGTTCATCTATGCTATCTATAGAGAGACACAAAGGTCACTGAACAATTATACCCAATGTCTGCATCAAACTGGAAGTGTTAAGTGGAAGTCCCTAGACCTTTTCTGGGTCCCTGTGCTGTTCAACATATTTATAAATGACTTGGATAAAGGGCTAGATGTTAACATAAAGCTACATTGATAACTTGTGCAAACTACATAACAATGAATGGAAGAGTGCACATCTTGGAAAACAGTACCAAGATTCAGCAGGACCCTGACTTAGGTTAGAGCAATGAGTAAACCCATTAATCTTAGTAACTGAGACAAAAGTCCTATGACTGTTTAGGAAAAATATGAAAGGTAGGAATGGAGATGCAATATTGGGCAATATATATGAAAACTACTAAATATACTTGTGGACAAGCCAAGAATTTTAGATACCAATATACACCTCAAAATTGATTTTTGCTTATCCGTGAATGAGCTAATCTGTGTGTACCTATATATCCCCATATACACTCATACATAAGCCATCCATGCCTAAGCCAACTTTGGGATTTTTTGACTAAAACGCCATGAAAAATGTAGGTCATCTTATCCTTAGGTAGCACATTTTGGTTAAAAATTCCAAGGTCATCTTATTTGTGGGTGAGCTTACATGTGAGTATATACTGTACCTAGGTATTTTGGTAGATCACAAGGTTAAGGCTGGAGGAGAAGAGATGTGACATTTGTGTTCAAGTATCTGAAGGGCTGTCATGTAGAAAACAAGCCAGGATTGATCAGACTTGTTCCCAAAGACCAAAGAAACAATGAATTTAGATTACAAGGAAGCAAAATTCAGTCAGACATCAAGGACAATGACAAAAGCTATTCAACAATGGAACAAGACTGCCTTGGGAAGTGGTGGACTCTCCTGTGCATATTCAGAGCCACGATAGCCATTTGTTAGGATGCTACAGAATTTCCAGCCAGTCACAAAGTCTACACACCTTAACGTTGCAAAAGCTGAGAAAGACTGGATCAAATACAGTCTAAGGTCCTCTCCAAACATTACAATCTGGGATTCAAGGGTCTACTGAACATGTTAAATAAGACATGTTTACACTCTGTGTGGAAAAATTTAGAACATGATGAATTCTCCCCCTCCCTCAAATAAATGTAATGTCAGAATTCAGGACAATCAAATTCGCTAGTGTTAATAGGTAACCCAACAGTAAAAATCTCTTACTTACAGAAATGGAATACCATTCAAGTGGTTAAGCCATAGTGTATTTGAAATTAGCATACATTAACACCTAGAATTTAGAAACTCAAAAGGGAAAAGTGACCTGAAGAGGCAATTAAAGTCTTAGAATAATATGAAAAATTAAAATAAC
Source organism: Myanophis thanlyinensis (assembly GCA_017656035.1). Lineage (NCBI taxonomy): Eukaryota > Metazoa > Chordata > Lepidosauria > Squamata > Homalopsidae > Myanophis > Myanophis thanlyinensis. The sequence goes on along the minus strand of JAEANM010007777.1, from coordinate 4,031 downwards.
AAAAAGCTGCCATATAGCACCACACTAAACTAATTATGATAAAGTGTATCTTCACTTTGCATTTAATAAAAATGCACTTATTCAGATTAAATCTCATATGAAGGCTGAAGTATGTTAAAAGAATTCAAGTACATAATTATTAGTGTTTAGAAGCCTGATTAGGATCTACAGTAATGTTAAAATAAGTTATTGAATATTCAGATGTTTATATAAATACTAAACAGAATGACTGACAAGACTAAAGATATAATAGCATTAAACACAAATGCACACTCTAAAAATGACAAAATTCTGAAGCACAAAATAATTTCCACTACAATTTAATACGTCAGAATGGACTAGCTATTAGTGTTTTAAATATTGCCAAACAGATTCTGTTTAGAAATATGTGCTTCCTAGTCATGAATGGTAAAATAAAAAAGAACAAATATAGCAACTCTGCCTCAGTTAAAACATAATTCTTTTCACTTCTTGTTGCATTACTTGGATAAAGACATCTGTGCTCCAAGATATCTAGTTAGAACACTATATACACCATGAAAACAGATCTTAACAAATACTAAAACCAGACTCATAGACAATTTCTGAACCAGAACACTAGTGCAGCATGGTCAAAATTCTTTCATGCAGACTCAGATTATTAAAAAAATCTATTCTCCTAAAAAAAGAATTTACATTATCTATCATACTTATTTTAAGCTTACGTCTGTCCTTCATCAGCTGCTGGAGCTACAAAGCAGCAGCCAAAATTTAATGTTCAAAATTCTTTTGTTTCTTACGAAAACAGGGAAGCAAAGTGTTATGAACAGGGTTAATTCAAAGTGCTTTTCTCAAGTCAGGAGGAACAGCTCCACGGAGAGTGACACACCATGGAAAAACAAAATAGTTTGCTTATCTCAGAAGCTAAACTTGTTGTATGAATTTTAAAGCTACTGTTCTAATTTTCATCAAATATCACGTGCCTCCAAAAATATGGAGAAAAAAACTATTGTAAGCTAGTAGTATAGCTAGGAAGAACGTCTCATTAAAAACCCCAAAAAGGAATGAAATGATCTTTTTCTGTCTTAGCCCATGCACAGCTGAAAAGACATACATGCTGTGTGCATTTTTAACATAAGTCTTTAGGGACTGAAAAATAAAGTACAGCCAGAAATTTGTAATGTGTTTCATCTCTTTTGTCTATATTTGATTACCCTTGAAAGCATTTTGAGCAGCACTGGTTGCTGCTGTTGAGGCAGCATTTGCTGCAGCAGTTTGTACAGTTTTGTTGGACATCACACCCGTTGCAAATTCTTGCTGGGCCTTCTCAAAACTTGCTCCAGTTGTACGGTATAAACCATGTACCTATAGAGAAGTTCAAAGAGAAAATCTGAGGCATTATTCAGGACATAATCATTATACAGAATTTAACCAAAAGCTTTAGGAAAATGCTGAATTTCATCACCACTTTCAGTCATGGCATGGACAAAACATATGTTTCGTCATTTGCTTAATAGATGTTACAGCATATATGACACAGTGGTGTCAAAATGGTTATAAGCACCACTGTATATAATTGCATCCTAACTAAGGTAAAGGAGTCCCTCTGGGTTTTATTCTGCTAGTAGTAGCAAACTTTAAGAGGGTGGTGTTCATCTCTGTTTCTAGCTAGCACTGTCCAAAGATGCTTTCGTGGTCATATGGTCAGCATGAAATCAAGCCACAGTACAAAGCATGTGGCAAAACACTGAGTGTTGTTACCTTCTCACCAAAGTGGTACCAATTTATCTACTTGCATTTACATGCTTTCAAACTGCTAGTCTGGCAGGAGCTGAGACAAATGATGGGAGCTCAGTCCATCACACAGTGGTAGGACTCGAACCACCGGAGCTTCTCCGGCATCTTTTAAGCCACTAAGCCACCACGCATCCTAAGTAAAGCCAAATAAACAAAATTGATGTCTTGGGCATATACGTGAATAGGAGTATATTAGATTTCTATGCACACCAATTTTCATGTTACTATATGGCTCTTTTAGATCATAATAAATTAAACAGGATGAAGATTATAAGTAAGAAAATGGTTATGGTCCTGATAAGTTTTGCCTGCTGAGCAAATACATGGATCTGAGAAATCCTGAAAAAAATTCACCAAACACAAAGAGCAATTTAACTGAAATATTTTGATAGAAATAATTTGAAATAATCAAATCAAATAATTTAATACGGCTAAACTAGGAAAGCCAAACTAGAACAATACTACTTTAGTATCTTTGAGGAAAAATTGACCTCTTGCCGAATTTCCTAAAAATATTTCTAATAACCTATAACTTTAAGAGTTTTGAGTTATGGGTTGAGTAATAATAAAAGAATATTCAATAGCACACTGTAATCACAAATAAGATTGCGGTCCTAAATATGTATAGGGGGAATAAGTTTTACTGAATTTAAGGCTTGCTTCTAATTAAATTAGTTTAGAATTGCAGCATAAGCAATACAATGAGATCACAATAGTATTTTTCCATGAATTATAAAAGCTGTTTTAGCCCAACAACTATTAATTATAGTAGACTAAAAACAAATAAAAACTTTTAACACTTTTAAAAATATAAGTTGCCAATAGTGTCTTGAACATGCTGGCTGAAGTTACTAATGCTTGAAGTCAGTACTTGGCAAAGAGAAAAATAATAATTTTTTTAGATACCAATAATTTATTTTAAGCTTTTTTTTAGCTATTTAAAATATTGGTGATATTTCAAATCACAGGACTAAGGGGCTTTTTTCTTTTCTTTTTCTGCCCTATGGTACTATCTATGACAGAAGGTAAGTCTAATTGTAAATATAAACTATGACCCCTAGTGGTCAAATAAAAAGGCCACACAATACTTCATTGATGTTGGTTATGATCTTGAAAAAAATGGAAACTAAATCTATTTGAGGTGTATCAGAGGGCGATTTATGTTTACCAGCTCTAAATATTAAAATAAATATAATATATATTATTAAAGGCCCTGACTCAGATGACTCAAATGCTGAGGAAGAAGCTCCAGCAGAACATTTAGAAATCAGCCCCAGGACTCACAAAGTCAAGAATTACCTGAGGTTAAACAAACAGAAGCACCACAGATAGAGCAGTCTAGTGCAGTGTTTCTCAACCTTGGCGACTTTAAGATGTTTGGACTTCAACTCCCAGAATTCCCCAGCCAGCTGGCTGGGGAATTCTGGGAATTGAAGTCCAAACATCTTAATGTCGCCAAGGTTGAGAAACACTGACCTAGTGGCAATGAGGTTAAGACTACCCCCCCCCCTCGTGAGTAGAATGCAGAGCAGAGCAGAGTTGTTCTATGAGGCTCCTTGCCAGGCAGGAGAGTTAAACTCTTGATTAAAGATAGCTGGCTGAAGCCTGATTTAAGAGACAGACTTGACCCATTGTTGCTCATTGGAACCAACTATTTGATCTCTGGTTCTTGCACAAGGTTCAACTGGACTCTGCTTGAGAAATTCTGGCCTCTGGACTAGCTGGCAACCTGATTTGGCTTTTAAAACCTTGGACCAGTGGTGGTATTCAGTCTGGTTGCACTGGTAGTGGTAGATAACTGGTAGTGGCGACGAGCGTTTGGCCCCACCCTCCTGCCCCTGCCCTATGCTGTCCTATATCCCCCTTTTTTTTTCTTTCAGCAGAATCATGCGGAAAAGCTGTTTTACGCGTCTCTGTAGCCTTCCTACTCACCCATGCTGCCTCTGGTAAATTCAAAATTTGTAGTTTAGAAGCTACGCAGCAACGCGGTTGCCGCATGTGCACACTGCACTGATAGTAAAACCAGTTGCATCCCACCACTGCCTTGGACTGAATTTTGACTAGTCTTTTGCATGCTGCTGTTAAAAGCAACCATTTAGGCAAGCTGTTTTCAGGGATTCTGTTTTTGTTTGTATTTGTTGTCTACTGTTATCTTCCTGACTTTAAGTAAACTGCTAATTACCATAGTAGCTGTATATGTGCATATCCATTTGAAACAAGAAACAGGATATGTATGTATGTATGTATGTATGTAT
>JAEANM010007776.1:0-17482 GCA_017656035.1 Myanophis thanlyinensis | reverse complement strand
ATCTGCTGTGAACCGCCCCGAGTCCTTAGGGAGAGGGGGCGGTATATAAATTTAATAAATAATAATAATAATAATAAAAGGTAGGAGGCCGCATTGTGCGCCAGTGCCACTGCTGCAAGGCAGGGGGTGGAGCTGCCCCATGTGCCCTGCACCAGCTTACCTCAGGGCCCCTGTAGCCAGGCCATCATGGTCACAACCCTACCATACCACTCAGTCTTCTCCATGAGAAAGCAGAAATGGGCCGGCAGCCACATCGGCTCCTGGTGCACAGTTGCAGATGCTGTCCCTGCCAGATAGGTGTTGGGGCGTGGATAGCCTGGCTGCAAGGGCCCTAAAGTAAGCTGGTGTGCCCTGCTGCATGTGGAAGCTCCACCACCTTGCTTACCTTGTGATCATGGCACCACGAGCAACCAGACAAAATGGGAAGGCAGTTGACTGCACAGGCTCTTAAGCAGGGCTTATTTTGAAGGGGGTAGGGCTTATATGTGGTATATGTATGGTAAGGCTTATTTTCAGGACAGGTTTTACTTTGGGGAAAAACGGTATATGTCACTTGCTAAGAGTTCCTATTACTGTCATTACCTTGTAAAAAATCAAACTCCTCCTTTTTCGGTACAGTGTATCTTTCTTATACTATTAAAGTATGTCAATAAACAGTGATATATTAATATTTAAGAATCTTAAAAGATATTTTTTTTTATAATGAAAATTAGGATTCTCAGAAAAAAATAACACAAGAACGGGAATTCATTATTCAAAGTTTGGTAATACTGATAGTTTTAGAGAACTTGGTCTTTCTAACAGCTGATCTTTGCAATCATCCTGCTGCTGTGCATTCTGCTCAGTGTTTTCCTCATTCTGAAACCAATGATTTTATCCTTCAGTATCATAAATAAGACTCTTTCTTTCATAGGTTCTTTTCAACATTTCTCAATGCACATTTTTGAAGGATATGGTCATTTTCTCCACAAATTTGTCCTTCTCTTCTGTTTTACTGGGAAAATTGGTAACATCATGCTGTAGATCTGAAATCTGTTTGTTCATCTGGTCCAAATTTTTCCGCAAAATTTCAGCAGAAACTTGGGGAAGAAAAAGAGACAATATATAAGAATTGCAGAACAATTAACATCAACTAAAATAATAGCTTTTATTTACTGTAGTCACATTCTCTAGTAAGCCATGCAAGTATATTTCTTTTGACTACCCGCTTTCCTTCAATGAGAAGGGTTAGTCTGATTAATATTACTTCATGGGACAGTTTCTACTTGTGTCCAAACTGAACAGAAAAGAAAACTTAGGAAAGCTAAAAAAAACTTATAGTAAGAAAAATGTAGGGTTATGTTCCAACTTGTTATATAACTCAACTCTGATGTAAAATGGGGTAATATCGGGTAGAAAGTATGTATTTCTAACTTGCCTTCTTTCCAATTTAAAAATTATTTTACAACTCTGTCTATAAATATAGACTGCAACTCCAGCATACAATGGAATGGGCAGAATATTTGGATTTATGGATTTCCAAGGGCAAACTTCAAAGTCATTGAAAGTTAAACAGCATACATATTTAATAATAAACAAAAATAAATGGTGGGGTGATGTGTAGGAGTGTGGGAAGTGAAAAGTTCTTTTTTGAAATGACAAGAGATCTTTAAATGAGTCGCTTTGAATAGTGAGATGGGCAGCACATAAATTAAATAAATAAATCCCAGCTACACTATTTGTATGCATTATAAAATCACAAGCCTGGGCAATAGGCAATATATAGTATCAGCAATCTGCTGATTTACTGAGCAGGCATAATCAATTTGCTGTTGTGGCAGCAAAGATGAGAAAGCATGGCAGCAAAGGCAAGAATCAGACTGCAGTACAACAAAGATAGTGCATGTAGTCCCTTCTTTTCAACCTTCTCTATAGAAAACCATGTTTCCATGTTTCCTTTGTGTAACCAGAGGGGCAAATATGAATTCACAAAATTGAGATTTCAGAACCAGCATGCATTATCCACATTGGTTTGCTAGGATACTTGAAGAACTGCATATTCAAAAGTACTATCTCCCGAGTTCTGTTTGGTACATTCCCTTATAAAATATAAACCAGAAAAAAGTGTATGTGTGTGTGTGTATACGTATACTTGTAAGTCTAGGTCTAATTGGGTCTTTTCCCATGTAAGTATGAGAATCTCTTCGCAATGTTTTGGCGAGCTCCCACTCGCCATCTTCAGGCTGGTGCCTTATGCTTCGTGCCAGAGCAAGAAGTGTGTGACCGGAGCTGCTGTCTCTTTATAAATACTGGTGGGAGGATGTGGTGTACTGGGCTGGTTGGCTGCGCTGCTGCCTCTTGATTAGTTGATGGAGTTAATGTTGGTATAATGGGTTGTGTGATGGCATTTTGAGTTCTTTTGTTGTGGTGTCCTTGGTCCTGCATTGTAATCTTCTGGGTCGTTATTGTAATCTTCTGGGTCGTTAGTGTCTTGATCTCTTTTCCATTAGTTTCCTGTATTGTAACAGCTTGGGTAATGGGTTGTGTGATGACCTTGTGAGTTTTATTGCTGTGGTGTCTTTGGTCTTGTGCTGTGATTTTCTGGGTCGTCTGCTGTGTTGCAGCAGACAGCAGCTCCAGTCACATACTTCTTGCTCTGGCACGAAGCAGAAGGCACCAGCCTGAAGATGGCGAGTGGGATCTCGCCAAAACGTTGCAAAGAGATTCCCAAACTTACTTGGGAAAAGACCAAATAGACCTAGGCCTGCATACCTGCACCCGTGAAAATCTACGAAAACAAGTATACTTGTAAGTATCCATTCGGCTATTATAATTTATAAAAAACAAAAAAAATCCCTAACTAAAGGATAAACAAACAGATAATCATAAGTCACAATCCATAAAGTTATTATTCTATTCAAAATAATTTTATCATCTATTAATCTCATTATGCATCTTTCATATTTCTATTAAATTGCATTTTAATAAATCCTTAAAACAGTTAAAACATTCATTCCACTTATCTACATTTCATATTTTCTAGCTCTTTACTATTTCTAATATAAAAATGTCTCATATAACCAAGCAGAATCCTCTTTCAATTATATTCTTAAATAATAATTTTATTTAACATTTGAATATTTTCAGAGCACTGAAGGCACTAAAAAACACTCATACCTATAATCCTAGTTACAAGCCTGTATATATTGTAAACAGGTAAAAAAAATGAAAAGGAGATAAAAACTGACTTGGCTAAGAATATCTAAGTTTGTGAGAAATAAGACAAGCATTGTCATCTGTATTACAACTTTATGATATATACCGCTCTCAGTATAATATACAACATGATTGAGATTTAAGAATAAGTTTATTTCATTGGGCTGGTCACTAGATAGTCAGACAACATCTGAACCAGGTGGGATACTTGCAGGAAAAATATATGATTATAAGTAAACAGATTAAACATAAATTCTCTTCATCATAGTCCAATTATAAATTACTGACCATAACAAACATCTGCAGCCATAATTTTTATATTTTCCTCTCCACACTTCCTGCTATGACAGACACTATCCAAACATAGATCTAACATTTATTTCAGGAAACACAATATAAATGGAAACAGGAAGGATAACAAAATAGAATAATGCAATGTCCTGCAAACCCACAAGGAAAATTTTACTCCTGCTCATTCTATATTAGCATATGAAGAAAACAGAAGGTGAGATGCTGTTTTCATTGATAACAAAGTATATAATTCTGACCCAAGATGACACTACAAGTATCATCTAAAAATAGTCCCTCCTCACAAGGAACACCTGGCTTGAGATGATTTAATCAGAGGCCAGGGGAAGGTGTCTTCCTTGGGAACAATAGTTTTGCTTTGGCACACACTTCACCACCTTTGCAAAGTCTGCTTTGGATCCTGTTTCTGCCCTATGGACTCTGACCTTGCATATAGACACTGGACCTTGTTTTTGGACTACAGACAATCTCCTTGTTTTATGAATCAGCTCTGGAGGCTTTTGGTTTTAGTTTGTAGGATTCTGTTGCACTGACTGTGTATGGCTGTCTTCTGCAAAGTTTGGAATAGAACTTTACCAGCCATTATAGAGTCATTTATTGTGGGATAGCAAAGCAATAAAGGACTTTATTGAAGCCTTCATCTGCCTAGAAGACCTGGGTCATAGCAGACTGAGATGATCAGCAATATAAGAGGTAGAAAATAAAACTGAACAGAATTCTTTATTGGCCAAGTGTGATTAGACACACAAGGAATGGGTCTCTGTTGCATAAGCTCACAGGGTACATATAAACAAATAGTACATCATAATAGATAATAAATCATAGTTACAATCATTATGATTCCAGAAGGTATAGAATCATAGGGCTGGAAGGGATCTTGGAGGACTTCTAGTTCAACCCCTTGGCCCAAGGCAGGAGAGAGACATTATACCATCCCAGACAAATAGTTGTTCAACTTATTCTTGAAAACCTCCAGAGATGTAGCATCAACATCAGGAGGCATTGATTGTTTTCACTGTCAGGAAATTCCTCCTTGGTTACAGGTTGGATCTTGGTTTAATGGGCTTCCAAAATCCATTACTTCTTGTCCCAACCTGCAGTGTTTTGGAGAACAAATCAACTCTCTCTTCTCTGTGATAGGCCCTCAAGTACTGGAAGACAACTATCATGTCACTCCTAATCCTTCTCTTCATTAGGCTAGGCCAGTGGTGGCAAACCTTTTTGGCACTGAGTGCCAAATGTGAGCACGTGTGAAGAGCGCGCACACTGCATGCCTCCATCTTCTGCACATGCACAGACATGCACGTGCACACCACTCATGTATGCAGTCACGTGCAACACTCACACATGCACAGTTGCATGCGCCACTCACGCATACGCAGTCGTGCACACCACTCAAGACTGAGCTGGAGGTTTGGGGTGGCTGATGGGATGGTGCAGCTGCAGGGTGCATGTCTTGGGAGGTGCTGCCTTCTGAGACGCATGGACTGCTGTTGTGGGAGGCCGTGCTGGAAGCCAGACGCCTCCTGCACGACTGGATGGGCCTGGTGGAGGGAGCTGCGGGCGGCAGAGGCGGCAGTGATAGTTGGGCAGCGGGGCAGCTGGGAGGGAGAGGGGCAGCTATGATCTCACCCCTTCCAGCTGACCAGCCCTTTCTCAGCAGAGCTGCCACTGGTGCCCGGGACCTACATGGTCCCCCAGCTGCCCTTCCCCACACCGCTGCCAGCTGCCCACCCAGCACACCTCCGGCTGTTGGTAGCTTTGGGGGTGATCTTCTCCTTGGTGGCTGTCCTGCTCCATGCTGCCCTCCCAGCACGCCACTTGCTCCTGGGGGCTGGCAGGGCGATCTTCTCCAGGGCGGCTGCCCTTCTCCAGGCCACCCACCTAGAACACCGCTTGCTCAGGGGGCTGGCGGGGCAATCTTCTCCCAGGTGGCTGCTCTTCCCCATGCTGTTGCCAGCCGCCCTCCTGACACACCTCCTGCTGCTGGCGGGTTTGGGGGCAATCTTCTCTCGGGAGGCTGCCCTGCTCCATGTTGCCCTCCCAGCATGCCACTTGCTCCTGGGGGCTGGTGGGGTGATCTTGTCCTGGGCAGCCGCCCTTCCCCATGCCACCCTCCCACATGCCTCCTGCTGCTGGTGGCTTTTGGGCGATCTCCTCCTGGCCAGCCTCCCTTCCCCAGCGGTATGCCGCTTGTTACTGGCAGCTGGGAGGGCGATCTTGTCATGGGGCACTGGCATGTGAGTCTGGGCATGTGGTCGGCGGAACTGAGTGCCCTTCCATCTCTGTGCAGGCATGGGAAGTTTGGGTACAGCAATCTGGAGACCCGTGGGCAGTGGAGGCGCTGCAGCCTTGGCCATGGCGGTGGTGGCAATGGGCAGCTGGCACTTGATGGCTGTCAGCGATGAGCACCCTTTGCCAGGACAGGCAAGCGAGGGGAAGAGCCCACCCCCGACTCACTCCTCTCCCTCACAAGATGCGACTCGCACACTGTTTTTAGAGCACGTGCACTACAGTGCCCCATTTTTAGCACATATGCAGTCATGGAGTCATGCACACACGCACATGCACAGTTTGTTAGTTGGGCTGACTGCTGACATGCTGGCAGAGATGGGTCTGCATGCCAACCTGGGCACGTGTGCCATAGGTTTGCCAACCTGGGGCTAGGCTAATGAAAGCTAGCCTACTTCTTTCAATTGTTCATAGTATGATTTAGCCCTCAGAGCCCTTATCAGTTGTTGTTCTTTTCTGCACTCTTTCTAGAGTTTTAGCATCTTTTTTGTATTGTTCCGACCAGACCTGGATACACTATTCCAAGTGTGGCCTCACTAATGCAGTATAAAGCAATACTATCACTTCTTGTGATATTGATGCTATCTCTCTATTGATGCAGCCTAGAACTATGCTAACTGGCTCATTAGGTCTACTAAGACAGCTAGATCCCTCTCACAATTGCTATGAGCCAGGTACCATCTATTCTATACCATTTCTCACAGATACTGTAACATCATATGCCAGCTTCTGTGAAGACCTATGTCTACCAGTCAGGAACTTGAGAATATTCAGTAACAATAAACCTTGGTTCACAGCTAAACTTAGGCAGCTATGTCATTCCAAAGAGGAAGCCTACAGAAAAGGCGATAAAGAGAGATCAGAGCAGCAAAAAGAAGTTACTCTGAAAAGCTAAGGAATCAGTTCTCAACAAATGAACCAACAAACATGTGGAAAACTCTTATAAGTGTCACTGGTTATGACAAACCTCCTTCCCAGGCTGAAGGAAATCAACAACTGGCAGATGACCCGAATGTGTTTTATTGCAGGTTTGAAAAGAAACCACAGCCACCTATCTCCACAACCCTCATCCCAGACACACCATCAACAGCCAAATCTCCTACAACTGACCCCATCCCATTGGGTTCGCAACCTCTGGTCATCACAAAAAAGGAAGTGCTAGATCCATTTCATAGACAAAAGACAAAAGCCAGGAAAAGCAGCGGGCCCAGAAAAAGATAACTCCTTCTTGCTTAAAAGTTTGTGCCGACCAACTGGCCCTCATCTTCACCTGAATCTTCACTAAATCACTAGAGATGTGCTATGTTCTTTCTTGCTTCAAACACTCTACTATCATCCCAGTGCTGAAGAGGCCCTCCATCAAGGAACTGAATGACTACAAACAGTTGCTCTAACATCTGTAGTTATGTAAACCCTTTGAAAGGCTAGTGCTGTCCCACCTGAAAACCATCACAGATCTGCTGTTAGACTCTTTGCAATTTGCATACCAAGCAAATAGATCAACAGATGATGCTGTTAACTGCACTACACTCTGCACTACATTCTACAACATCTTGAATCTCCAAAAGGCTTACGCAAGAGTCCTCTTTGTAGACTTTAGTTCAGCATTCAACACCATCATTCCAGTCTTCTAATGAAACTAAACCAGCTAACTGTACCTGAACACACCTATAAATGGATCATAAGCTTCCTAACAGACAAGAAGCAGCAGGTGAAGCTAAGCAGATACCTGTGCAATTAGCACAGGGCCCCCACAAGGCTGTGTGCTCTCTCCACTTCTCTCTATATACCAATGACTACACCTCAAAAGTTCCATTTGTTAAAGTATTGAAGTTTGCAGATTATACAACAGTGATTGGTCTCATTCAAGACAACAATGAATCCATATACAGATGGGAGATTGAACAACTAGCCTCGTGGTGTAACTGGAACAATCTGGAACTGAACACACTCAAAACAGTAAAAATGGTAGTAGACTTTAGGAGAAACCCTCCCATACTACCACCTCTTACAATACTAGACAACACAGTATCAACAGTAGAGACCTTCAAATTTCTATATTCTATCATATCACAAGACCAAAAATGGACATCTAACATCAAAAATGTTATCAAAAAAGCACAACAAAGAATGTTCTTTCTGCGCCAATTCAGAAAGCTCAAACAACCCAAGGAGTTGCTGATACAATTCTACAGCGGAATTATTGAGTCAGTCATCTGCACCTCTATAACAGTCTGGTTTGGCTCTGCAACCCAACAAGACAAACACAGATTACAGAGGATAATCAGAACTGCAGAAAAAACAATTACTATCAACCTGCCTTCCATTGAGGACCTGTATACTGCACAAGTCAGAAAGAGGGTTGGGAAAATATGTACAGACCAGTCACATCCTGGACATAAACTGTTTCAACTCCTACCCTCAAAACGACACTATACTGCGCACAAGAACTAGACAGTTTTTCCCCGAATGCCATCACTTTGCTAAACAAATAATTCCCTTAACACTGTCAAATTATTGACCGAGTCTGCATTACTATTATTCTCATCATTCCATCCCCCATCCCCCCCTCACTATGACTATATCTTGTTGCTTGTAACCTTATGATTTATAATGATTGTTTCCTAACATGATTTGATTGCCTATTTGTATCCAATGACTATCATTAACTGTTGTATCTTATGATTCCTGACAAATGTACCGTTTCAGTTTATATACACTGACAGCACATGCACAAAAGACAAATTCCTTGTGTGTCCAATCACACTTGGCCAATAAAGAATTCTGTCCTGTCCTGTCCTATCCTATTTTTCCTGCCTATGTGCAGGTGCTTAATTTTCTCATCAATGGATTACACTTTATTGGATAGGGCCCAATGCTGAAGTCTGTCAAGAACCTTTTAAAGAGTCTATCTTTCAAACTATTAGTAGTCTATCAATATATCAGAAATCTTGGATTCTTAGATACAAGATACTTGTTTATTGATCTAACAGGTGAGCCATTGTATTGCACTGACATACTAACTTCATTATTAATAACTTTCAAAAGTTTCAAAATTTGAGGAAGTGTGTCTATGTCAGATTAATTCAATATAATGCAAACACGAGCAATAGAACAAAATCAACCTAGATTTTAAAATAACTGACTTCAACAAACCTAGAAGTTGGAAAAGAGTCCTTAAAGAGGAAAACATCTGAAGACGTTTGGGAAACTCTGAAAAACGTGATTATAAATTCCAGTGCAGCACAATATCACTGAAAGAGAAAAATAAAAAGATCCAAGAAGAAACCAGAATGGTTGCATAAAGAATTCTCTGATCAACTAAAACCAAAAAGGATAAGTATAAAAAAATGGCAAAAAAAAAAAATCTAAGGCAGAGTACCAACAGGTAACCCGAATTTGCAAATATGAAGTCAGGAAACTTAAGGCTCAGAATGAACTAAGACTTGCATTAATTGTTAAAAATAACAATAAAAAGTTTTTTCCCTTCAACATACTTGGTGAACAGTGCATTGTCTGGGTTCTTTTACTCTATGCAGAAACTTGGTGACAATAGTAGTATTAATTAAATATATATAATAATCTTTTAGCTTCTCAAATGTATATATATGTTGTAATTATAATGTATTATATTTTGTAACAGTATTCAAAGTAGTGTTTTTCCAATTTCTACTTTTTATCTTATTATTAGCCCCAAATACAATTCCCATATTAAAAAGTTCTGTGTATCTATCAATCATCCCTTATTTTTAACTTTTAAAGTTTTCATAATAGTAATCTTAACTTCTAATCTTTACTTATGCATATTAACTACAATAGTTTCTATCATATAACAGTTTGCATTACCTTTGCTCAATTTTTAAATTCTAGCTCTATTTTCTAAACTTTAATAAAACAAATTCCATATTAAGATGTATTCTATATCTATCCATCATCTCTTGCACTTTTCAGTATTTCAACTCTTATTGACTCTTTAATCAGTCTCCTTTGCTCCTCCCTGGGATCTTGTATCCCGCTACATCACTCATGTTTAATCTAAGTATCTTCTCTTCCTCTACATCAGTCTCTTGATGTCTACTCATCAGTATACCTCTTTGGTCTCTGCTAAAATATCTTTCTTTTTGCTCTCTTCTAACATTTTGGCCTTCTGAAAAATCCTTTATCTGCTCTATTTTTACTGTCTCTTCTTTATCTACTTTTATCATTTGTTGATTTCTCTCTTCTTTCTTCTACTACTTCTGGATTCTCCTCTTTTGTTTGATTTTTTTTGTTTGTTTTTCATTATCATTTGCTGGCAATTTCCCAATCTCATGGTTCCTTATCATGGTTTCCTTGATATTTTGCAACATTAATAGCATTTCCATTTGGAGTATATTTATTTCTCCTTGTTGTAACATTTTACTTTATTTAGTTGGCTAAAAGTTATTCAATCTGTCCAAGTCCCAATGTCCCAAGTTTTCAAAAATGTAAAAAAGTCAATGTTAGAAAAATTTGTCCTGAACTATTCCTCATAATCCAGTTTTTGTAACCCTCAAAATCTGCTGTTTTGCTCCCTGAGTTATGTAAGTTTATAAATCTTGTTTGATTTATTTCCCTTTCACCTTATGAAATATTCTATCAATTAGCATTTGTAATGCAAGAATGGCCTACCAAATTTCCTCATGACACATTAACTCACAAAATCAAGTGTTCAGTTTCAAGGACAATTCCTATCATTTATGATATCATTTATGCTTTCACAGTTTTAAAAGGCTCACTAGTTATTCCTAAACCACCAAAGAGTAACAGGTATATACAACAGGAAAAACAAAGAGGGGGCCTTCCAGATATTGTTTGCCTTTTACTTTGTTTCTCTCTTTATCTCCTCAAGGTATTTTCCAGTCCTATAATAATATGACATCTTCTTTGGCCAATAGATGGCACCACAGCTCTAATTTTCAGTACCAAGATGAGACCAACAGCTAATTTTCAAAGTTCAATAAAAAGAAAAACCATTTTTCTTTATATAATTTCTTCCAACAATCATACAATATTTCCAGCAGATTTAAGACACTTTTCAAAACATCACAAATTCCAGTTCAGTCTTTCTATATTTTAAAACCTTTATATTCTTCCGTTAAAGTTTCATTTCTCTTCGAGTCTATAATTTATCTCCATGTGTTAATTCGCTGCTTTCTCCATGCTTCAGTCTTTCAAAAAAATTTTTGTTTAAAGTAGGTCTTTAATAGAAAAGTTGAAAATCATCTCACCCAGTTCCAATCCACTGCTCACAAACCGCTCCAGTTTATTTTTCTTTGGTTGCCCAAGCTTTGGTCAGCCATAATGGCTGCCTCTCTTTGTTGGTTGGGAGGGTGCCTCGGATCAAATGGAAGAATCACTGCCCTCCCGTGATCAGCAAGAGATCCCTCCTTTCTTCATCACCCTTCTAGGGTGACTTTAGCACCTTAGCACCCCCCCCCCAACAAAGAGGCATAGGTTGGAATTTCATGAAGCCACACTATCCTGACCTGCAATGCCAAACCAGAAGTCCACAATAAAAGTTTCTTTCAATATGTTAAAAAATTTTAAAAAGTGTCAAGGAAATAATCAGTCCACTAATGGGAGAAGATGGCAAGGAAATGTTGGACAGCAAGGAGAAAACAGAGCTGCTTAATTCATTCTTTGCCTTCACACAAAAGGAAAAATAGCCCAATGTAACAACAGTAGAACCATAAAAGACAGATTAGGAATATAAATTAAAATAGACAAGAAAATGATAGGACAACACCTGTCCACCCTAGAAGAGTTCATATCACCAGGACCAGATGGATTACATCCTAGTTTTCTAAAGAAGCTGGTAGATGTGATCTCAGAACTACAGGACCATATCTTTCATAGATCCTGGAGCACCAGGGAACTACCAGAGGACTGGCAAAAAGTTCACATGGTTCCCATCTTCAAAAAAGTAAAAAAAAATGATCCAGGAAACTACAGACTAGTCAGTTACTAAATTAGTGGAACAGCAAAATGCTGTGGACATACTATACTTAGATTTCAGTGAGGCACGATAAAATAGACTACAACCTAATTCTTAGTAAGATAGAAATATGTGAAATAGACAGCATCATTACGAGATGGATTTATAAGTGGCTAAGAACTCTCATTCAACATATAGTCCACAATGGTACTATAGCTACATGTACAGAAATATGCAATGTGGCACCCCAGATTCTGTCTTAGGCCCAGTATTCTTTTTTTTTGAACAATTTTTATTTTTAATCCCAACATATCATTATGTGTACAGCATGGTATCTGGGCATCTTTTAATACATTAATTATATCACAATGATGTTATTTTTATACCATTCCTCTTTTAGTGCTTACATAATCTATCAATACAAACTTAATATTTCTACCCAACATTTCTTATATTAACCATTTTTCATCTCTTGGCTTATGTTACAGTCATATGTATTAACATTATAAATATTCATATCCATTCTATGACACAGTGTCCCAAGGTCATTTTTTTATCATTATATCTCACTCATTGTATATTAGTGTTAGTATATATTCAAAATAGTTTATACATTAACATTGTATATATTCATGTCCATTCTGTGTCACAGTATCCATAGTTCATTCCTTAATTGTTGTATCTTATTTATCATATATGCAAAGGTACGTATTCAGGTACATATACAAAATTGTTCTATCCTCTTACATTTCTTATACAACCCTTCTTTACTTTTCTAAATATTTATTACTGTTGTATGTATTGATCTCGTTAACTCCTACTTTTCCATCTAAAATGTATCTGTAATTACATATTTTAAAAATACTATACTTCAAAAATAATAAAAACTTATGTATTTAACTACGTATAATGTTCCCCTAACCTTCTCTCCTTATTATTTCTAATCTTTTATCTGCACCTCTGCCAATTTCTCTCAGTAGAAAAGATTCTACTAGCCATCATCTCTCCTTTTCTTTAGGGTCCTGATTGTTCTTTTCTTAGCTTGACTCCCTCTTGCATATTCCCTCTTTCACTTTCTGGCTCTGTTTTTATCTAACTTATTTACTTTAAACTGCCCTCTCTTCCTTCTCCTTTCCCTGTGTTTTAATTTCCGAATATCTACTCTTTTTCTTATCTTTTCCCCTCGTGAGACTGTCTGAACTTCCCTAGCTTTTTCCCCACTAGTATTTGTTTGATTTCCTCCCTCTTTTTCCTTTCTGGTATTGTGCCCCTTGTATTTTTTGTATTATTTTTTGAATCCCTCGCTCTACTTTTAAAACCATGCTTTTATTTAATTCCACCTCTTCTGAGATATGTTGCCATCCCTTCTTCCCTTAAAGTATTTTTTCCATTTTTTGATCCATACTCTCCATCTTGATCTTTAAGTCTTTGCGTTCTGTTTTCATCATAGTCCATGTTTCCCATAGTGAGAACACCAGCTCCTTGTAGCTCTCCATTTCTTCCTGGTGGAACATTATAAACTCTTTCTTATGTCTCTATTCCTTTATAGTCCATAATAAATCCAATATCCAATTTTAAAGGCACAGTTCTCCTATTTTTGAATTGTGCTTCTCAATTCTTCCATCCAATTAAACAAAAACCAAACAAATAGATATTTCTTTCTCCTTCTCCTGCTCTTCAGACTTGGAATTCAGAATTCTGTATATATAGTCCTGTTAAAGTCCTGTTCTTTCTTCCACTTTCTTTAAATGGAATGTGTACCTCCAGTCAGTAGATGGCGCTGCAGGCTCAAATTTACAATCATAGTCTGACTTTTAAAAATCCTGTCTTTGTTGCAAAATAAATTATTTAAAATCCTTCGTTCCAGCATCTACCAATATCCATTCACCACCAGAGAATCTTTCAGGTTAAAAACAAAAACCCAATTTGCTATCTTTCGTTTGTATATCCTTAGATGCTCTCTCTTTAAGTTTTCTTTTCCATTCAACTTCTGCTTTAGTTTTCAGCTTCTTCCCCCCCCCCCCCCATTCCTTTCAGCTTCTTCTTTTTTTCCCTGGTTCCTTTCACCGCTAAGTCTCTCACAAGTAGCTTTGGGAGTTTTCTTTGAAGAATAGTCTTTTGGGGTGAAAATCAGCAAAAAAGATTTTAGCTCTCACCCAG
Organism: Myanophis thanlyinensis; assembly: GCA_017656035.1. Classification (NCBI taxonomy): domain Eukaryota; kingdom Metazoa; phylum Chordata; class Lepidosauria; order Squamata; family Homalopsidae; genus Myanophis; species Myanophis thanlyinensis. Next base: position 3,570 of record JAEANM010007776.1, on the reverse strand, counting down.
TTCCATGCTCCTTTGTCTCTCCTGCACCGGTCTTAGATGGTGGGTGGCTCAGTAATTGTCTCCATCTTCAGCCATTTCTGACCGCCTCTTCGCCTCACTGTGGCTGAGGGGACTTTCAGCCTAGGGATCCTCTGGGGGAATTGTGATTTTCCCCCTGACCACTCCGGGCGCCCCTCATAGCTTCACTGCTCCTCCAAAGCGGCTTTAGGCTCCTTATGAAGCCCACAGGTGGGGGGAGACCAGCGCAAAAACAGAGCAGCCTGTTTTTGCCTCTGGATTTTGACAGAGACCAGAACCGGAAGCCCTAGGCCCAGTATTCTTCAACACGTTCATAAACAATTTAGATGAGGGGGATAAAATAGGAACTCATCAAATTTGTAGACAACACCAAGCTGGAAAGAATAAACAACACTTTAGAAGACAGGCTCAAGATCCAGAAAGATCTTGACAGACTTGAACACTGGGCCCTATCGAACAAAACAAAATTCAATAGTGAGAAAAACAAAGTTTTACACTTAGGCAAGAAAAACTAAATGCACAAATACAGAATAGGTGGCACATGTATCAATAGCAGTAACTGCGAGAGAGATCTAGAACTAGAGCATGACCACTTAAATATGAGCCAGCAGTGTGCCGAAGTCACCCAAAAAGCCAAAGTAACTCTTACGCTTCATTAAGAGAGTATCATGATCACAAGAAGAGATACTGCTTTGGTAAGACCAGTGTGCCCAATTCTGGTCACCAGGATGTAAAAAAGATGTTGAGACTCCAGAATGAGTGCGGTAAACAGCAACAAAAATGATTAGGGGGCTAGAGGCTAAAACATCTGAAGAATAGTTCCAGGAATTGGATATGTCTAGTCTAATGAAAAGGACTAGGGATGATATGATAGCAATGTCCCAATATTTGAGAGGTTGCCACAGAGAAGAGGGGGGTCACCTATTCTCCAAAGTACCTGAAGACAGGACAAGAAACAATGAATGAAAACTAATCAAGAAGAGGACCAACTTAGAACTAATGAGAAATTTCCTGATAGTGAGAACAGTTAACTATTGGAACAGCTTCCTCAAGAAATTGTGGGTGCTCCATCAGTGGAGGTTTTTAAGTGGAGATTGGACAGTCATTTGTCTGAAATGGTATAGGATCTCCTGTTTGAGCAGGGGGTTGGACTAGAAGACCTACAAAGTCCCTTCCAACTCTGTTATTCTGTTATTTTCAATTTAATTTGGCACATTTTTGTCAAATATTTATGAGAAACTAAGGAAGAAACAAGAATTGGTGAGAGTTGAAAATATTTTGATTCATCATTAAGAGCACGTGACAGAGATTGAAATAGTATTCTGAACAGTACTCCAAACAAAATAGTTATGTGGTGACCATAAAGAAAAGGTGAGGGTTGCAATCTTAAAACACATACAGTGTTTTACATGCCATGCCAAACAGTACCTTGACAAGCTTTCTCCACATGGATGAGTTCATCAGGAAAATTCAGGATATTTGGATATTGCAGTTCACATGTTTCTGCCAAGAAGTGAAGTAAGGTCATCTTCTGATCTGTTGACTTTGTGTCGCGAAGCTAGAAGATATGAACAAGACTACTAATAAATAATGCACAAGAAAATGTTTATTATTTTTTATTCCTCCCCAGGTTTTTCTCTTCATATATACCTTGCAAATGAAACTAATGTTGAATCCAAAGGCACCAGCATTCATGGAGCCAGAATTCATGTAGTTGCCCACAAGGAGGATAATGGAGAGAAGACTACCAAAGTTCTCACTATTGCGAAGTTCCTCACAGGCTGCTGTAACAGCAACAATATCTGGCTTTATGTTTTCTATCTGTTCATTAAACTGTAGCTTGAAGAGTATAGCATTGAGTCTTGATACCAGACAGGAAACTGAACTAATCTGTGAAGAAAAAGAGACATTGTCACACAAAGAGAAATAGGAATGAGGATATCAGTTTAAGGAGATCTGAGCAAAAGAAGACCCACAAAATTATAGTTTACCAAAAATGAATTGATTGATTACGTGATGTAATCATAATGTAAGCAACATGAAGTTGAAATACATTGCTTTATGACATATATATATAGTATGATTCCCAAGAAATATTAGATGGCTTAAAGGAATTTGCAAATCCTGGAAGTACGAAAATTCAGAGTAGAAAAATGTTTTTTTAAAAATTTATACATTTTCTTTGGTATACCTAGAACTTGATATTCACATTGACAATGCATTGTCTAAGTACAATCGTTTCTGAATAATAATGGCAAAATTTTCAGTATACATTTTAATTGGATAATATATAAATGGTGTGGTCATTAAATAGGAAATCCTCTCCTCCACCCCACCCCACCCCATTTCCTTCTCCCTCTTCTCTCTGCTTCCCTCTCCTCCCCTCTCCCTTCCTCTTTCCTTCTCCTCTCACCTCTACTTTCCTCTCCTTTCCTCTTTCCTTCTCCCCTCTCCTTCCCTTCTCCTCCCCTCCTCCACTTCCCTCTCCTTCTCCTGCCCTCCACTTCTCTCCTTTCCTCTCTCTATTTCCCTCTTCTTCCATCACTTTCCCTCTCCCTTCTTCCCCTCCCCTCCTTTCCTCCACCCCAATCTCTACTTTCCTCTCTCCCTTCTCTCCACTTCCCTCACCTTCCAACTCCTTCCTTCTGCTCTTTCCCTCCCCACTCGCTCCACTCTACTTCCCTTTTTCCTTCTTTATTGCACCACTCCACTTCCTTTTCTTTTACTATTGCAAATTCCATTTATACACACACACACGAAACTCGAAAAATTAGAATATTGTGCAAAAGTTCATTTATTTCAATAATGCAACTTAAAAGGTGAAACTAATATATGAGATAGACTCATTACATGCAAAGCAAGATAGTTCAGGCCGTGATTTGTCATAATTGAGATGATTATGGCGTACAGCTCATGACAACCCCAAATTCATAATCTCAGAAAATTAGAATATTACATGCATAAACAAGGATTGTACATAGAACAATATCGGACCTCTAAAAAATGTAAGTATGCATATGTATTCAGTACTTGGTTCAGTACCTTTTGCAGCAATTACTGCCTCAATGTGATGTGGCATGGAAGCTATCAGCCTGTGGCACTGATGAGGTGTTATGAAAGACCAGGATGCTTCAGTAGTGGCCTTCAGCTCTTCTGTATTGTTCGGTCTCATGTCTCTCATCTCTTTCTTGCAATGCCCCATAGATTCGCTATGGGTTCAGGTCAGGCGAGTTTGCTGGCCAATCAAGCACAGTAATCCCATGGTCATTGAACCAGGTTTTTGTGCTTTTGGCAGTGTGGGCAGGTGCCAAATCCTGCTGTAAGATGAAGTCAGCATCCCCATAAAGCTCATCTGCAGAAGGAAGCATGAAGTGCTCCAAAATCTCCTGGTAGATGGCTGTGTTGACCCTGGACTTAATGAAGCACAGTGGACCAATACCAGCAGATGACATGGCTCCCCAAATCAACACAGATCGTGGAAACTTCACACTGGACTTCAAGCATCTTGCAGTGTGTGCCTCTCCATTCTTCCTCCAGACTTTGGGTCCTTGG
>JAEANM010007775.1:0-17483 GCA_017656035.1 Myanophis thanlyinensis | reverse complement strand
AATAAATAAAATAAAATTTGAAAGGCACATTAATTCAGCCTTGCTGGATTTGTCTGCAAAAACAGTTGATCAGAATGGGGGAACATTTGGTTTTAATGAGAGGTTTTATTTGTTCTAGCTGTATGCAACATTAATTGCATAAGACAATGAAGAACAGCCTGGTAGGAGTTAGTGCTGGAATAGGATCTAGACTCAAATATGCATTAAGCCATAAACTAATTAAACTACACAGTATTTTCCAATCAGAGTGTCAATGGAGATTAAAATAGAGGGGGAAAGTCTACCTGCTTTATATTAACCTCTTTGGAAGAAATGGGGCAATAAATTTAATAATTGAAATATGGGATCATTTTTTGCATCCTATAGATACCTTTTGACTAACAGATCCTCACTCTTTCAAAAAAGTACAGGTGTACTTTCAGATGTTGGTGAGTTACAACTCCTACCATCTCTTACCTTTAAGCATGCGGTCAAGCAGTTGATACTCAGCAACATTGGGGAAGGTTCAAATTCTTCTGGCCTACTTAAATTAAATACTTAAATATTACTTAAATTGATCTGTAGCATCAGTCGGAAGACTTTAGAAACAAGTATAGATCTGTTCACACAATGCTCTAAGCCGGTTTATGGAATTTACTTAATATGCTAAGACAAAAAATATGTAGTTTATAAATCAGAATGCCTGGATTATCATCCCACACTAATGCATTATAAACCACAATCACAATGCTTGGATTCACACAATGTACTAACCAAAACTGACTTCACATTATATTTTGTATAAGCTTATATCTTACATCTCCATGCATATCTTCATATAATATATGTATGTAGTGTGGAAGAACATGCAAGTGACTGAAAAGAAACATTGTAAAAGACTGATTTACATATGGCTATACTGGTGAGAGTTCAAGCCATTTTCTCAGTTTTACTAGCGTTTTGCTGTAAATCAGATAATGGAACTGAACCAGATCTCTGAGACCAAGAGATGCTGAAAGAATGAAAAATAGTAAGATTACACAGTATATGCATCATAAATGGAATATATGCAGCTTGCACACGTAAAAGTGAAAGAACTGTAAGAAGAACTAATGTAAATTCTCAAGTGGGAACTTATTATTCAGAAATAGGATTCATGGTGAGATTTTTTTGTTGTTGTTTCTTCTGAGTCACTAGATTTCACCAGATGGTCACAGCTATTGTCCTGTCAAGAAATGTATGAAGGCTGCAAAACAATTTCTCTTGGAACTATTAAATGAAAGGCTACCTTAATTGACCAATGCTTACCTCTTGAGTGAAAGGAGAAAACTTCAGATTCAGAACAAAACTTGCCTTCAAACTTGCCAAATATATTTTGCTTACAGGGTTAATGCTAGGAGAATATACAGAGTTTTGGGAGATGAAAATGTTAAACTTTTATTTATGCTGCTACTGGATAATTTTGTTTTTAAGGTTAGGTGTGCTGAAATGCAGATGTTAACAATTTGTAACTAAGCTCCTGATCCTATTCAATAATACTGAAAGGGTGTTTTCCCCAAAACATCCCTAGCAGTTTCTTTTGCTTTAAGTGTATTAAGGAATGTATATCCTTGTGCAAATCTGAGTTAACTTTGGAAAACTCACAGTGCAAGTTTGAAAAGCCAAGTAGCTTAACTGTAATATACAATGATCTGTTATTTGAGTCATATTTGAAAACCACACACGCACTCAGGAAAAAGAATATTGAGGTAAGAGATTTCAGATAGTTGAAGGGGCTCTCCCTGTAGAAAACAGATCTGTTTATTTCAGATTGACTTGCATATCTGCAGTGTAAGCATTTCATGTTTAAAGTTTTCCCATCAGTCATCCAGTCACTACATCATCTTTTCCAGGTGCAGAAAATGACTTGCTTTGAGAAGAGTAATGTAAGAAATAGAAGTTAGGTTGGCTAACTATCCTTTCCAGGTGGGAGCACTTGAAAGGAAAAAAAAAGAGAACTTTTATTTATTTTTACATTTAGGTTCAGTGATGCTGGTTTGAATGTTATAACGATAATTAAACAGTTATCGGATCTTGGTAGAACAAGGCTATAAAATGTGGGTTTTTTTCTTCCTGTGTGGTTCACATGAAGGCCACACAGGATGTCAGATCCTTTTTGTCCTCATTTTGTCATGATTACAAAACAGCAAGAAAAGTGTAGAGAAAACAAATCTACCACCCACGTCTCCAAAGTGGCAGAATATATAAAGTAGGAATAAATCTTTTCATTTACCTCTGCAAAGCTGAAACGGGGATTGTTGAACATGTTAAATATGATCCTGGCAATTGCTTTTTAGACTGTAATATGCACATTGAGCCTGTGAAATAGTTGATAGTAACCCCCAAAAATCTAACATACCATAACTCAGTTGACTGTTGGATAAGTATGTCATGTATAAACACAGTTCTTGTGTTTTGATTTCAAAGATCATGAACTTTTAATCTACTAAAAATGTAGGTCAAAGGATCAACCTTTTGGCAGTGCAGAGTATTCACTGGAGATAGAAGGGATACTAAGAGGGAAAAGCTAGGATTTTCTTTTTTCAGATTTATTGTTTTTTTAAAACTGTTAAATTATGTTGAGAAACACTCAACCTGCATTTTCTAATGCAGGAAAGGTCTCTGAAACTGGGAAAAAAGAATTTGGGAACTATGTGTCCCTTCCTCCTCACAAATATTATTTTTCTTGTCACCATCTCGATCTGGAAAGTCGAGTCATACAATTCTCCTACATGAAGTCATCTCTCCTTAGGTAGAATGAGATCGATTATTTTGGATGACCTGAAAAGGTAACAAATTGGTCATTATTTATTACAAGGCTTACTTCCAGGATGAGAGGCTGGTGGAATTTTCTACCTTTTGACCTCAATTTTATTAATCAATCTATATACTATATATCTGAAAGCAGCAATAATTATGTCAGCCTTACTTTACTTAAGAAAAATTTGGTGAGTCAACATGCTTTGATGTTTTAGCTGTTTTCCAAGCCATTTGGAAAATAGATATTAGTTAGGCAATCCTTAGTCAATAAATTGTAGGATTTGAAGGCAATAAGCTCACACCAGGATGTCAGAAATATTGCTGCAATGTTGCATTTAGATTAATGGAATTATTGAAGAAAAAGCAAAATATACCAGATCACATCCCATGTCAGACACACCCTCAAAATGTCTTTCTGCTGTGTAACACTTAACCAGAGTCTTCAGATCTATCCCTAGATTCATTGTGACTGGGTTTGTAATACATATTCAGAATATAAAGCACATGAATAGTATAACCCCTGGCTTAATAGCACATATCAATGATTTTGTTGTAACTCAGTTCACTAAGAGAAATATTTTAAGATAGTTACTTATACTTCCTTCTCAAAAGTAATGGGAGCACAAGCTGTGAGTTTTTAGATAAATATGGGTGTGGGGAATTTATCTTATGTGGGCAGAAAAAAATTGTACCACACCATTGTAGCAGCTCAGTGCTGATTCTAGAGTGAAAGTACACCAAACATTTCAATTTTAGCATCCGTCCTTACACTATTATATGTAAGAACTTTCAAACTTCCCACATTTGACCATGCTGCCTGAAATTCTGCAATTGCTGTTCATCCAAAGTCCCAAGCAGGGGAAAGCTGTTATATTCATTTTCAATGCAAAAGCAAAATACCAATCAGATTGATTAAGAGTTAGATGGAAGAGGAGGAGAAAGAGGAGAAGGAGGAGAAGAAGAAGAAGAAGAAGAATCCTTCAATTAACCATAATTAATTTGCAATCCCCTCTCTCCCCAACATCAGTGAAGGAGTGAAGCAGTATTTGAAGAACTTAAAGGGGGAAAATGCTTTGTGGGTCTCACATTAACACTTGGCAGAACTACCAACTAGAACAGAAAGAAAGAAGTGTCTCTGCAAAAGACAATAGTGAAAGAGACTTGTCCCATAAACCAGTGAATGCATTACATCGGTGACTTAAAAAGTTTCTTTTTCTAAAGAGAGAACCTGATTAAAAATAAAATAAAAATGAAAGCTCAAGCAATGGGTTTGAACTACCTCTATTTATGTTAAAACACACGATAGTCACAAAAATATGAGTCATAATATTTAAAGAGTTTTATTTTTATTTCACAAAAAATGCAATTGTGTTCGCAATATATATGCCATTCAGTCAGTGCTGGTTATACACACTATATTATTCAAAGTATAAGAAAATAGGCTTTTATTTGTCACAGATTTGCATATAATGTGTATATCTATTTACAGACACAAACACACATCATTTTCTAAAATACTCTTCCTCAAAGCAAATATTCTACAACTTGGAGTTACTCTTTTAATAAAAAAATGTATGCTTTCGATAAAGATATCAACAAAGAAGTCTAATCCCATTCAGTGTCCAATAATATTTGATATTCCAGAACTGCTTTGATGTTACCATTATTTACGCCACTTTCCTGTTATCAACAGAACTACAATCTCTCCACAGATCTGGTGCAAATTTACTCTTAAATCCATCCTTTCTAAGACCCTATAAATTAAAAGCGTTCAGTGGCTTTCAGTCATTCATTCCAACTTCCTCATACTCTTGCACATTTTATCAAGGTAACTCTTAGATTTCAACAGTAATTTGCTACATGTGCCATGACTAACCTAAAAAAGATGCTCAACCATTGCTTTGATCAAAGCAGCAATGTCATGGGTAAAGATCTGCATTTCTGCTGCAAATTGCAGGTTTTAGTAACATTCTAGGAGGCTTTAAGTTCTTAAATATCAAGACCTGAGAGTATGGCAAAACAACATTTTTAAATGGCTAATATCTTACTGTGGGATAAAATATAAACATATAATGGATAAAATATCAGCAAGCATTTTTTTAAACTATATGCATGTTTGGAGGACTATCAATTAACATTTGAAGTGGAAATTAAGTAACATATATCTAAACATTGGTATGGGGTCAACCACTTGTGAAATATGTACAAAAATGTATTCTTAAATGAAGCAATCTTTAAAAGTTCAGAGTGCAGTGAAAGATAACATCTTCCAGAAAAATTTTTAAAAGTCAGTCTATCATTAGGAGGAGGATTGTTCTAACACAGAACAGGTGGAAGACAGTCATATAAATATATACGGTCAGCATCCTATATAACATGATGTTATTAAAATAAAATAAGGTCACATTCTTTCAAGTATTAGCCTAACAGTGCATGTCCAATTTCACCTGTAATGGAGCAGGCGGTTTTTAAAAGCAGCAAGATATATTACATGAATTCCATCTTCCACAGCTGTATAAAGATATTAACATTATATATACAGTTAAATTACAGTTAAAATGTAGTAGCTTTGAGAGCATTCAAAAATAAAGCAGTTTCATTATGTGAAGTAAAAAAAATTATTACTTTGGGGATGGGCAATTTTAAATGGCTGGATTGCTTTGTGTACATTGTGACAGAATTACAGCCATAATATGGTTACAGATGTACAAATTTATAGCTGAAACCTGCACTTTTAAGGCCCTTTTACACATACCCATACAATAATCCTCATGCAATATCTTTTCAAAAATATCATTTGGAACACTCTCACCAATTCCAAAACCACAAGTTAAATGGTAGATTACTATATATAGCGGGGTTTTTTCAAAATTCCATAGAGATCACAAAATGGCATAGGTGAAATTTGTCTCCCAATGTCAGAAGAAAACAAACTTTAATTCTCAAACTTGATAATTTTGAATTCTAGGATGAATACAAATTTTGGTTTTATATCTGGCATGATTCTAAATTTTGGAGTAGGTATACTTTATGCTGAACTCTATGCATTCAGCCAAATATGTAGAGAGAAGAGCAAACATACCAATCCTATACTTAGTGTATGCCTTCCCCATATCCAGTGCAACATTTGAGAAAGAGGCACATACATATGTAAAGCAGTAGATCTGAGCTATTTTTCGACCAAGAGTTATATTTAGCCTTTTGGTAGCATACCTTAGGCCTCCAAAATATAGTAAGTGGAGACAGGATAAAAACTACATTTTCCTTTACATTAAAAAAAATTAAATATAGCTACTATACTGACTCTTCAGTTACATGTATCTAGTAATTTTCTCTGCCAACATGTTGAAAAAAATTGGTTTTTGAGAACCACAACTAAAACTTTTGGGGTGATTATGGTGATATACTAGACTGGCCCAATCTTTCAATGTGAAATAAATAGGCAGAAAAGTTATCTATGATACACACATATATTGGTATGCATGTATATAAACATATTTGAGATGCAAATAATTATTTCTCCAAAATTTGTAGATTTAAATGATGTGCTTCAAATATGTAGAGCTATACATTTTATCCACAAAGCCAGATTGGAAAAAACCTTATTTAATTATCTCTTTAATAAAATGCTTCAATGCAAACATATAAACACACTATGCTCCATGTGCATTTTAAGTATACACACTTAATACTAAAGAAAACAAACTAGTCATTCATATACCATTGGCTATTTAAAGTTATGTGGGACTCATGGCTAAAAAGACCAAAATCATTTTTGTTGTTTTTTAGACTTTCAAACTGACATGTTGATAAGTTGAACAAAAAGGTTTTCCTTCACTAATTAAGTGTTAACATTATAAGGCTCAATAATCTTCAAAGTTATGGAGGTTTGTAACTATGAAGGGCTTTAAGAAAAATAGACTTCCATTATATATATTTTACACTACTTATACTTTAAGGCACATGAACTATGTTTTCAAACAGATTGAAAACACAACCAATTCCCCCAATACCAATCTCACTATTACAGAAAGCTTTGAACCTAATTGGGGGATTGGATGTACAGTATATAGTTTATAGCACTACTGTATTTCTATACTAAAGTAAGTGATTTTAGGATGGGAAAAATCAAAACAAAATACACTACCACTTCTAACAAAATACATGTAGAAGATGTTAAGATTTCAAAACAGCACAAAAACTTTGATCAAGATTTTAGAATCAGGAATTTCTAAGATAAGAAGCCATAAAGAAAATTGAGGACATTCAAATTACTTTAATTAGTTCTTGATGTAGTAGAAAAATGTCTATTCTATTAAAGTCACCCCTAATTTTTGAACTGGATAAAAGCATTCCATTCTATTACATAAAATTCTTCTTCTGAATGGACTCAAGACAATTATATTTAAAGTGTAATACCTATTATTTATGGTTGTAATATACATACAAATGCATATGTACAGAAAGTGCACTCTTCCAGATTATCCATTGTTGGAAATCAAACTTTGTTGGAAGCAAATAAGTGTACTAACTGCTTTGATAAGGATCAAATCCCAAATTTGTACATTATTATTTTTAAATGTTTCTCCATTTAAGCACAATTAATCAAATGTAAATCAAAATAAAGCCCCATTTTTAAACATATAAATAATTGAAAATAATTTTTTCAATATAATTTTTCAATAATTTTCAAAATATCAGTGCTTTCATTTAAAATAAAATATTCTAATTTAGAACATACTATATTTTCAAGTCCAGTTCATATTTCCAGTAGCAAATACAACTAGATTTGATTTTCAGTGTCAGATGATCTAACAAAAATAGATACCTGTATAAGATTGTACCAGAGGGAGAGAGGAAGAAATACACAAAAATATAAGGATGGCAAAAAAAAAAAAAACCCGAGAGAAATTTAGCAAACCTCACAGTCTCTTAACAACCAGATTAGATGTTCTTCACATTGTGAAATCAGACAATTTTCATTTGGGGGGGTATCAAAATGAGTTATTTTCAACCAAAATTAAAAGTTGAGCTGTTCACTTGCAATGAAAACAGTGTATTAGAGTCAGAAGTACTAAAACTAGATATAAATTATTCCTTTCCCTGTTTTCAATATAGTTGAAATATAATTGAAAACAATGTATCTAGTTTGTTTTTACATTAAATTCATAATTAAGCAGAATTGGTTTCAAATGATTATCTTAATCTCAAAAACTGTCTTTTTCTTATTGACCCCCAAGTGCTACAAATACTGAATGTTGTATATTCTTCAGCAATGTCCTCCATTTTGAATTATTTGTAACACAAATGTCATATAAGCTTTACCACCCTTGTATTCAATTTCTGGAATATCAATGAAGAAAGACAACACACTACCTAATACTGATTTATGAAACATTGGATTTTATAGTACAGAAGTAAAGAGATCTAAAATGTTCCAGAGTATGTAATCCTTTATGAAAAATGAAGTAAAATCAGTAGTAAAATGTTGGAATGAAGGAACCATCTTCTGATTGTTTTTATAGTAGAATCTATATACATTTCAGGAAAAACGGGTTTTTTTTCTGCCAATCCTGAGGAAAAAGCATGTCTCAAAAACTGTGTCAAAATGGATCCATACCTTTCCAAGTTCATATTTGCTTGAAGAAAGAGCTTCTTAGATTATCTTCTTTGATAGAAACAAATTTAGAAACTAAAAGTACTCTATAGCTGTTCAAATGATTGAAGGCACTACCCATCTGTTGCTCTTTAAGATGTGATGGAATTACAAATCCCAGAACTGAAAATCTCAACATGATAGCTTAAGTATTTTGGAATTTATAGTTCTAAAACATTTAAAAAACATCAACTTGGGGAAACTGGCCTAAATGAACACATTTCAATTTTTTCCCATATGTTTTATTCCCCTCAATTCTTCTTATAATGTAATATTTTATTGGGGGATTTTAGAATTATATTGGATAACATATAAAATTGTTGACAATAAGGTCTCAAATGCCAATTACTTACTTTACTATAAAAGTCAGCACAGGGTAGAAGAGTTTCACAAGTATGGGATAATTTCTTATAATAATATGGCATGCTTTATTTTCAGTTAAAGGTTTTAGAACAAGGATGGGTGATACAAACAGCACGTCTTATGATTTAACAAATAGTTACTTTGGTCAAAGCACAGGCATGATCGTGTTTCAGAAATATCTGTTTACAGAAAAATGTGAAACATCAGGGCATTGAAAGGCATTTAAACCAGCCAATTCCCAAACCAATAATTCTGAAATTGCTGAATTGGTGTACTACATACTTTTAGAGGAAGCTATATCAAATGGAGAAACAAAACTGGACTTTGAAAACTGTATAAAACATTCTCCAACCTATAATTTATAACCTTTTTGAAAACCTCTATGGTCAGGTTTAGCATAGCTCTCTTAACATTTTACTTATGTTTACAAAAGGTAATTTAACTTATTCAGTACATAGTACTAGTAACATCTAGCCATGTTGTAGATAAATTAAAAAATTCTGACATTTGATAATTTCTAGAAAATACCTAGATAAATCAACACCCAGAACTACCAAATCCTACTTTTTACTTCACTTATTCACCTGTGTTTTAGCCACTGCTTATAATGGTGATAAAAAATGCTTTACAACAGAGACATTATTTACAATTCAGGAAACTATACACAATGAGAAAGACCAAACTGAATTTTGCAAAGAAAAAGCAGGTCTCAGGAGTGTTTGTCTTGCAGTTTTTTCATTAAGTAAAAATGTACGCTGTATGTAGAAATGCAATTCCATTTTCTTACAATGAAAGGAAACTGTACTTAAATTTTAAAAGTTATTATAGTATCCTTCTTTGATGTAAATATCTGGTCAAAATGAGCTTTTCCCTTATTAGCAATTATGTCCAGTCCACAAATACTCCAAAGAGAGCCAATTCAGAAGAGATTAACCCTGAGCTAACTACAACTCTCTCTCACAGTGCAAAAAACAAAAATTGCATTGCTCATGTTTAACTTTTTTTTTTTTGCAAAAGCAAAAGACCAAGAGATGCAGCATTCCTAGTGATTAATACAAGCTATAAGAGAATTGTGATTACTATAGCAATTTTTCAAGGAGTGCCAAGTTTTTTTCCATCCACTGAACATTCAGTTGAATTGTCTCAATAGCTTCTCGGATATACCGCAACTGAGCAGTTTCCTCTGACTTTGATTCAAAGAATGACTTAACCTAAAGAAAAGTAACACATAAAAAAGAGGGGGGAAAAGATATCAGGACCATGAAAATAAATAATCCCTTAAATATTTAAAATAACCCAACCAGCTGTTATCTAAATGAATCAGCAAATTGATGGGAAATAAAAATTTCATTACATATTTACTATTTGTGCTTTACAGTTCAGTCCTAATTACATTACAGAAATGGTAAATTTTGAAATCCAGAATATTTCACACAATGAAAAACATTAAATAATTATCTTAAATGAACAACACAATGACTCCCTATTAGAAACAATTTCTCTAATTTCAGAAAAGATCTTTCAGGTTATCATGTCCCCAAAATCTCTATGAAAATTTCTCACTTTTCATAAGAGGTTGAAAGCCTGTCTCTGCCAGCTGGCCTGGACTCCCAGTGAGGGAGGTATCTTGGAGGTGGTTAATGGATTAGACAGAGTTCGTCTCCTCCCCATGCACATTTTGTTCCCTTCTTTCCATTTTGGTTTATTGAATTTTAACTTAAAATGTATAGTTGCTATTTAGCGTTTTACGGTTTTATATTGTATTTTAATTATATGACTATAAGCCACCTATAATCAATCACCTTGGCGAGATGGGAGTATAGATGATGAATGGATGGATGGATGGATGCAAACAAACAGACCTTGTACATCCAGGAGTGAAAATAGGGATCGCCCTAAAATGACTGTGAGGCCACAAAGGAACTAAGTCCAACCTCCCCTTCACCGTTATTGACTCTTATCTAACTCTAAGCAGTGCTGACCATTAGTTGATTCTGGTGCGTAGGCTTTTAGCAAAGTATCAGTTAAACTATTTATATTGTGAAGCAATGTTATAATTTAGAATCTTAATCTGCATCACTTATTGCCTTCTTTCTACATCAGTGACAGTATTATTCCACAATTCTTTCAGAACAATTTATCCAACTAACCTCTAGCAGATGTTCTAGTGTGGAGAACTGATTTGTTGTTGAAGCTACAATGCTTTGAATAGTATATGATCCACGGTGAAACCTGAAATTTAGAAACAATGGAACAAAAGTAATATATGTTATTAATCTATGTTAATCTGATATATATATATATTTCATTAGCCTATACGGTAGTCCTATACAGTGGCTAGAATATCCATTGCTAAACAAAGCAGTTGTTAAGTGAGTCACACCCAATTTTATCACTTTTTTTACCACAATTGCTAAGCAAATCACTGCAGTTGTTAAGTGGATCATGCAATTGTTAAGTAAATCCAGTTTCCCCATTGACTTTGCTTGTTGACAGGTGGGAAGGCGACAGCTGGGAAGGTGACAAATGCTAGCCACATGACCTACGATGCCATCATGTTGAGTGCCAAGCATCCAAATTTTGATCACAAAACCCTAGCTGATACATGTATTCTCCCATTCATGCATTTTACAGACAGCAGCAGCTGAATTACACTGTATCTGAAGTACAGAAGAATTTAAATCAATCTCATCCAACTTACTATTAAATTAAAATAAGGATGCTGGGGAGTCTTATTCATCTGGAAGGTACCAAATTGAGAAGACCACAGTAAAGACTCTTAAATGTTACGTTTGCCACAAGACACCATATCACCATGAACTAAAAACAAAGTGTCTTTAAACTGAAGTATCTCCTTCATTGACTAGTGTTAATTCAAGACAGAGATAAGGGCATACTGGTTTATGTAAGAAGCCAATGTAAGTCCCAAGAGAATGCTTACTACTTGTTTCACAGCTGACTCATGTAGGGGGACAGGGAATTATTATAATGAAAATTCAAGCAAAGCATTACTTTTTGATAAGCTGATCCCAATTTTCTTTGACAAAATCCCATGCCAATAAATGTCCAGGCAAATTCTGACTGATAGTTTTTATGACAGTTGGAAGATCCTGGGATCTGATTACAACGCCTTGCAGGCTTGTTTGCATTAACCTATGAAATAAACAAGAAGAAAATTGCACTTTAGGCATGTATGTCCTCTTTTTTTCTGGAGAACTATAATTTCAGCACTGCCATAACTTTGAATAGTTGAACAAATGAAAGAGTATTTGTATACATTTAAACACAACTACATACTGTTTGACTATATATTATGTCTGTCATCTTTTATTTTTATTTATTTTAGTATATTTTTATTATTATTGTGAATTGCCCCAGTTGTTGAGAGTCAAATGACATTCAAGTTTAATAAACTATTATGACAAATATCAGTTGTAGTACTCTAGATCATAATTTAAAAAAGGGCTCCTTTGCCATTGTGTGTGTGTGCGTATACATGCATACACATATACACACATGTGCATTCACATGTATGTGCATGCACATGTGTATTTATACACACACAAGCGCACAGATTCAGTTTCACAGACCACCATTTAAATGATTAAATAAAAGATATTTCATGGACCTTCAAAATGCATGCACATACTGTACAAGCGTAGGCCTAGTCCTTTTGCAAAAGAGACAGAAAAATCCAGGAGCAGCTTCTAAAGAAGCTACTGCTGTTTTAACAATTTAAAAAGAAATGCTCATTTTGGAGTCATGTGCTTCAAAAATGAATGAATACACAACACTTTGTATTAATAAATTCAAGGTAAAGTGTATATGTGTGTATCTTATAACATGAGCATGCTCATAGCAGACAAAGTTCTCAATATACAGAGAATCAGTGCAGTATAATATTTACTGCATAGACCACAGTAGTATAAAATATTTTGAGCTCCTAGAGAAGAAGGAAACAGTTTGAAGTAGGTCAGTCTGAGAAGGAGTATCAGTGATCAGGTCAAGTGTGAGCAAGAACCTGAGTATAGGAAATAACTCACCAAATCCCATTGTATGATTGAGAACATCTTATGTTTATTTAAGAAAAACATACCCTTTTTATTTAGTTTCAGTTGAAGATTAGAAACTTTATTGATTGACTTTATTAAATTTAGAGGCCACCCATTTCTCTCAGAGTCACTCTGACGATGTTATCTAAAACTTCACAATTGCACATCTCTGAATATTCTAATTATAAGAAAGCATAGCTATAGAAAGCACAATGTTTTATCAACTTTAAAGCAATTGAGTTATATAATTAAGGGAAGAAACAATGTTTCCCAGATACAGGTGTTCATAAGCCAAAACATCTGTTCATTAACCCAGATGTCAGGACACTTCTCTCATTAAATGTAAAAGATTTGAAAGATTACAGAAAGCATGCTAAATGTTCATGTACTTTCTTAACTTCTTTGCACAATGACACAGAGGAATCTATAGTAATCAAATTTAAATAAATTAAATGTGATTACTGACCATATCTAAAAAACTATTTTTTTATTTAAGATTTAAAATCTTTAATTTTAAAAATGTGCTGCATATGGGAATAGGAGGAACTGTACCAGATTAGTTTTTTAACATCACTTGTGCTGGCCAGTGATTCAAGAATTTTGAGTTTTTCTGGTTCAGCATCCACAAAGGAATACATTTTTAAAAGAAATTGCCAGCCAGCTTCAGTTTTTGCTCCAACTGTGAATATGATCTTCATAACATTTGTTGGCAGGCTGCAGAGATATAGAAAAAGATAAGTACATATGTATTCTTAGAATCTCATATAAGCATCCATGTTAAAACTAAAAACAGCATAAAATGCTAAATTCTCTCAGTTAAGCTCCTAGACATGATAGAGCAATTTGTAGCAGAACATAAATATTCCCCTTGTAGTTAATCTTTTTCATGTTCTCAGTCATTTTTTCTTTTGCCATTTGTTCTCAGCCTTTTGTTCTTGTTCTCAGTCATTTAGGAATTAAAAATTAAAGTTAATTACTAGTCAGAATTATGTTTTGTTGTGCAAAATGGAAAAAAGGCAAAGACACTAAACTTAATACTGGGCTGAGTCACATTTATCTAATGGCATACACTTGTTGCTCACAAAATCTTCAAGTATTGACTTCTGGCCCAGATAGAACCAAGCAAGAACACCTGCAAGTACCAGCAAAACTGAACTTTTGATTTCAGGCTTCACAGAGTTAAAGCTATAAATCTCTCCTAATCTTCTATTCAGGAACTGGTTATTCGGCAATTTCTCACAAACACAGATCAGCTAGATTATATTTATTTTAAAGGTTTATTCTTCCTGTCTTTTCAAGTTATTGGTATTTAGACATTTTCTTAACGGTCTTGAGGCTGAAATGCTATAAAAGGTCTAATAGACCTGGGAACAGATGATTCCTGTCTCTGAAGCTTCAAGCCTTCTATTTGGCACCATAAATGTCTTTCTTTGAGCAACAGTCATTTCTGACAAATATTGAACTGGACCCTGCTATTTTGTTCTTCCAAGTGCTGTGAAGCATTAGAGAAGAGTGCAAAGGGTTAAAAATAATAATATAATAGTCAAATGATTATAGCATCAAATTAATTAATTATTAGCTGGATACCAGCCTGCTCCCATTCTTCAATATACTACTGAAATGCAAGTACAACTGGGAACTTCTAGAGACCCTGTCTTCAGAAGATCAGCAACATATTCTTGTTACATCTCCTTTTATATGTGTGCATGCCTTCAAGTCAATGTTGACTCCTGGCAACTGCCTGGATTAGCCCTTGCAGTTTTTGGCAATTTTTTTTAGAAACTATTTGCCACTGACGTCTTCCTAGGGATGAGCATGACTAGCCCAACTAGCTTTGGCCTAAGGTGAGACTACAAATCACAGGCTTCTGGTTTCTTGCCTGGTATCTTAACCACTACACTAAACTGCTTTCTTATGTTTCCTAGCCAGCAGTAAGCTTCACTGGCTTGTCCCTTCTTCATTGTGAAAATTTTTGGGGAGGATATTCTTACCCCAAAGGCTTTCCATTTCATGTTGTGTTCTGAAATATACAAAAATGTCTTAATATGGCTACTAGCATCTATGATCTATGATTCTAGAATAGTGTTCAAAACAAAAAGTAAATTAAATTCTTAGACCAGGGATGGGTAGCCTGTCAGCCGCATGAAGTCCTTAATTCTCCCTCATATTTGACCGGCCACTGGATCTGAAAACCAGTGCCAAATTGACCAATGTTTGGAAGAAAGAAAACTTTTCCCATTCTTGCCGTTTAAAACATTCTTACCCTTTAGCCAATAAAAAAGGCAGAAAAAATATCCTTGCCCCTCTCACTGATCACGATATTGCTAGGCTTCCTGCTAGAAAGGCAGCACTTAGTTTTGCACCTGAAACCAAAAAGGCTGCCCACTGCTCAATCTTGTATTAGTCCCTGTTAGTGGTCTGTATTGTCTTATATGATTACCCAAGCAGCATTGTATTACTATAGCAGTAGTGAGGATAGAAACTGCTCTGAAAGACAGTGGAATACATGCAATAAACTGATCTCAGGGAAAGTTTCCTAGTAAAGAAAGCACTCCTAAAGTTTATAAACTTCGATGGAACTGGAAAGAAATGTTCTTCAGGATGAAAAGGAAGGCTTTAAAATAGAAAATCTTACCCATCACTACAAGTTCAAGAAAATGTTCTCATTTTATATATTAGTAAATGAGTGCATAACTTATTCTTCACTGAAACTTTCAGTGAACTATGTTGAAACATTTTATTCAGTCAAGGTTTGCTTAAGCATGGCTTGCTGAAATTTCAAAAATTGGTTGTGCTCACAAAATATACTGAACCTTAAAGCGTGGTTGATACATTGCAGTAGATAGCTTTAAGGTATCTATTGTAGTTTATAGTACAAAGTACATGGTAGAGCCAAGTCAGACAGACAATATGGCCTTGCATAAGGAGATAAGCTAGGTCTATGACTGGTACAAATACAGATAGTCCTCAACTTACAATAGTTAGTTTAAGTTACAACAGCACCACCTTTCGAGACCTTCTCACACGCAAAGTCAATGGGGAAGCCAGGTGCATTTAAGTGTCATACTAACTTATGAACTGCAGTGATTCACTTATAACTATGGCAGAAAAGTTGTAAAATGGGGCAAAACTCACTTAACAGAAATTTTGGGCTCAATTGTAAGTTGAGGACTACCTGTAATTAGCATCAAAAATTGGGTTTCTTGTCATATGAAGTGGCTGAGTTTTCATTGTGCACCCATAGTAAAATTTCTTTCCCAATGAAAAAGATAAACATTTACACACATATACTGATTTTTAGTGATGGTGAAGTAATGTCTCAGTACCTAAGCAGAAAGGTAATTTAAGTAAAAATTTTAAAAATTATTTACCTTTCTGTCCCACTGGAGTTCTTCCATGTGTCAAATCGATTAGAAGCAATTGAACTACAATTTCTTAAATCATAGGAACAGGCAAAATTTAGTAGACTCGATTGTAGCTCTAGTTCTGAGAGAGTCTTATTATTGTTCCATGTTTGTTCATCAATCTTCTCTCCAAATAATTTTTCAATCCTATACTAGAAAATAGCAAAGGAAAAAGATTACCACTGGTCAATAGGAAAGAGCTTTGCTACAATTGTGCTATGACAAACTTCAAAATTTACAAAAAATTGATGTAGAGCACAGATCTGAGCAAAACCTGAATAATTCTCCTTTCCTTCTGTCAACTATTATCACAGTCTGATCTATTCAGAATTATACCAACTCCAAAGTTAGCATCAAAGATCCCAGGTGTGAGAGAAATCTGCTAGACATTCAGAATTTATTGTGCAACATTAATTTGACAATATGATGTGACGGTGCATGAATTTGCACTAGAAATCCAGAATGATGTAAGTAGAAAAAATTATGACATCACAGAAAGCTATTTATTTATTGGAAATAAGATTTATAGTATTCCCTCACAATCATAGTACTAGAAGATACAGCAGTTAAAAATATTGTGACCATGAAGAATGAAAGGAACCATAAGCTGTTTCTTCTGTTCTAAGTAGCCGTATTTATTTACGCAAGATAGAAAAGGATATACGTAGTTACGAACAGATGGTCTTTGTCATTACAATGCGTGTCTTAATAACGCCTATAGATTAAATTATAAACTATTAAAAGCATAGCATTTTTAAGCTAAAATAAAATGAAGACTACATATTATTTCAGAAATAATACAGGTAGTTCTCGACTTACCACCACAATTAAGCCCAAATTTTCTGTTGCTAAGCAAGGCAGTTAAGTGAGTTGCACCCCGTTTTACAAACTTTTTTGCCACAATTGTTAAGCGAATCACTGCAGTTGCTAAGAGAATCATGCAGTTGTTAAATGAATCTGGATTCCCTGGCTTTGCTTGTTGGAAGCCATCTGGGAAGGTTACAAATGGCAATCCCACCACCCTGGGACACTGCAACTGTCAGAAACACATGCCAGTTTGCCAAGCAACTAAATTCTGATCACATGACTATGGAGATGCTACAATGGTTGTTAAGTGTGAAAGCCAGTCTTGTCACTTTCTTCAGTGCTGTTAACTTTTGAACACTCACTTAAAAAATAGTTGTAAATGGAGGACTACCTGTATAACTTTCTTTCTTTCTTTCTTTCTTT
>JAEANM010007774.1:0-17483 GCA_017656035.1 Myanophis thanlyinensis | reverse complement strand
AATAAATAAATAAATAACAAAGGGTGGGAGAGATTTGGGTGGCAGAAGTGGATTGGGAGGAAGGCTTTCTGAGTGCCAGAATCTCAATTAAAAGTTTATCAACTCTATGACATAGCTAAAATGGTAAAATTTGGAATAAACTTACAAAAGAAATTAGCAAGCCCAGGAAACATTGAAAGTCTACAAAAGTGGCGATAATCCTGAGACAGGAGAGTCTTTGTAAGAGGATTTATTTACATACCTTTTCAAGAAATGCAATATCCAAAGCAAGCCAATTTTTTTTCAAGTAAGCACTCAAGTTGTGTTAGCAGTAACTTTGAAGTCTGTGTGCAAAACACTCATCTAATTTTTCAGCATAAATTAACAAGTTCAGTAGATAGGTACTGTATTTGTCCAAAAGGAAGAGAGTGATTCGTAAGTTACATGAAGACTGCAGGAAAATTGGCAAATGAGTTCCATTACAATATATTGTAACTTGTAACTGGCATCAAATACTGTTAAATGTTTATGCCCCTCTTTCATATGGTTAGACTATAAAATCTCCCAAATAAAATTTGGTAAAAAGGTGTGTTTTGTCCATCTATTTTAAAAGTTCAGAAATAAGTGAAAGAAGGTAACAGAGTTCCAGATCTAAAATTATGAACCACGTGAAGATTTTTGTTTTCATTTAAAAAAAGTTCCAAGTGACATAGAAGACTGGAGAACCAAATCCATTTAATTGCTTATTTTACAATATTTGTATATTTCCCTCATAGTTTACTTTCAAGACAGTGAAAAAAAGAAAACAAATAGTAGAATAATAAAAAGTAATGATAGCCATGCATTTCATTTATAATTTGTCACCAATAAATTCATTTAGGCATACCAATTGACTTCCAGATATAAACATTTTGCTGAGCTCCTAGTTCTAGAAACTAAACCATTGGGTGAGTAAGTTCTGTTTTTTCACTTCACAAAATGTTTGTGTGGTCAACATACCTGGCAGATAAAATAACTTGGATGCAGTCCAACCCTAACTGATGGAGTGCATCAGATCTTGAAATCTATGAATCTAGCATAACTGAAAATCAAACATAATGCTTTCTTGGTCCCAATGAATGCACATATTATGAATCTAAAGTGAAGCCATTGCCAAGACAGTAGGAAAATGCATCCGGATGTAGATTAAGATAAAGAAGTTATTGATAATGATAGGAGGAATGACTCTGTGTACTCAGAAACTGAGCCAGACCTTAAGAGCTTGTCACTGATATTTCCATCGACATTGGGAATGTATAGTATGCTGAGAAGGCAAGGCATAGTAGTGTGTGATTGCAGAGATGATAAAATTGCCCATATTACTAGAATATATTAGAGAACATAGTTATATTGCATAGCCAACTTAAGTCTTAAGAGTAACACAAAGGACCAAAACATTCCAAAGATGCTTTTCAAAAGGTAACGACTTTCTTGATTTTTTTTCCTTGAAGATATTTCACTTCTTATCCAAGAAGCTGCTTTTAAAAAAATAATTTTAGAAAAAATAACCAAGAACATCTAGGTACCTTATGAAAAACACCTTTGGTACAACCATGATCTGGCTGATTAAGAATCTCTGTAGAAACTAAGGGCCAAACATTGATATCTATGGTCAAAATCCTGGACCCTTCATAATTTTTTAGAAATCCTCAATTCTGACAAACCTGTTTTCTAACTAGCTCCAATCTGAAGTATGTATGGAATCTGTTTGCAAAGTATCTCTCTTATCCATAATTATAGAATTTAATTGTTATACCAGGAAGGAGAAACTAAGCAAGGCGTTCCTGAGCAAACTGGCTCAACTCTTAACAATACAAGCACAAGTCTTTTGCATGCCAGTACTGTTTTTCTTTTACAGAAAGACTCTTCCTGCTAGCTCCCAATGGCCATTAGAATATTGTGATGAGCAAGAAGAGGAAACAAGACAAGAGAATGGTGAGCTTTTCCTTTTTCACAGTAGCATTGCATGAATCTTTGAGTCTTCTATTTGCAAATTCAGAATTAGACAGGATCCGTGAGATTCCCTGCCCAGTTAACTCATCCCATAACTCATCAGTTAGGCCCTCTTTAAACTGGTGGTTTAATCCCTTTACATTATAGTCCAAATCTTGACCTAACATATCAAAGTCTACCACAGATGCATCAAGCAGTTACAGTATCTTGTCACAGGCAGCTGATTTTATGGTTGGCTGTCATCAGTTTAGCACAATTATCAAAAACACTCCTCAAACACATCACAAAATTATCATAATTATCCGTATCTAGGTTATTTTGAATCAGAAGGGGTGGGAAGTTTTATACAGCCATCCATTATTCAATATTATAATAAATCTTATGAAAGAACTGATCTGTAGTAATTTATCCACAGTGGTTTTAAAAGTGTACTTCACACTGAGTGTGAAAGATCGTATTTTTTTGCCCACATTCCCATTATATTTGCCAGGGAAAATGAAAGAATACCGGAGAACTGTAATTGTAGCAGCTATGGCAACAATAGTTCCTAAGGCAATTGGAAATTGCACTAGGATTACTGGGGTGTTGAGCTATGGTAAATTCTGGACCATTATCAGAGCTAGGTTATTCATTGAAGGGATTGATCTTTCTAGGTTACCATTTGATACCGAAATTGGAGCAAAGCATTAAAATCTAAGCCGTTTGTTTGTTTGTTTGTTTGTTTGTTAAACTTTTATACCGCCTCTCTCCTGAAGGACTCGAGGCGGTGTACAGCCATCTAAAAACACAGCAATAGACAATTTAAAACAAATTAAAATTAAATTAAATTGGGTGGCTGATATCAAAATTAAGATTTAAAACCTAATTTAAAATTTAAAAAATTTACAATTTAAAATGTTAAAAATTTAAAACCAATTTAAAAAACCCCAACTAATTAGTACTAGACCAGACCGGCCTGTTGGAACAGATAGGTTTTTAGATTAACAGGATAGCAAAAGGGGGTCAGTAACCATGGTCTTGGCCTAAAAAATCTGAACTTTTTCTTTCAGGGGATCAGAAACAAAGAGAACTGTTGGGTATATCTGCTTTGGCCACTTCCTGTTGTACTTTGCAGTCTCAAAGGAATCTGTACTTGATATCTTATTATAGCAGCAAGCAATTGCAGAAAGATGAAAATCCATTCTATCAAACTAGGAACCTGGCAGTATTTATATGCATGCACCAATTTTCAAACTTTCTTTCTCCTACTTATTATTTTTGGTGGGGGATACAAAAGGATTATTTGTAGACTTTTTCTCATATTGGCCCTCTATTTGGCCTTTGATGGCAAATGACCACTCTATACCAAAGTTCTTTGTTTCTTGCCTTTTACCTCCAACTTCACAAAAAATGTTCAATTACTGATTGACATGCACCTTAGTAAAGGGGTTGATATGTTCAGTTTTGTTTAACACTGTTGGCTTCATCAGAAATATAATTTGATACTTCCTTCAGAAATGCAAGATTTCTTCCATAAAAACATGAACTGAACAGCTCTAAACATTTCCATTTTCTATATTTTTTCCTGATGATGGCTTTTCCTTGCCTAAATAAGGTTGAATGAGCAAGGTAAGTATTCCCACCGTATAAAGGAAGCCACATATGTAGAAAGAAAAGTCATATTTTTGTGTGAGATCATAAATCCATCCTAGAAAATAAAAAGAAAGCAGTCAATGGCACCATTAACAATAATCAAGAAGTACAGAACATTACTTTTTCTATTAATACAGTATTGCTCATTGACACAATTCTATGCCTAACTTTTCTTCATCTGTAACCAGATCGTCATACATTACATTAATTTTGCCACGCTCTCAAATCAGTCTTTTTTTTCTTTATTGTTGTCTTAAGCCTGAAACGATAATGGGATGCTAGTCTGTTGCTTCAAATTTATATTTTAAATACACTTTTTCTCTAAAACTTCTGGAACATCTACTTAGATCAGTGTTTCTCAACCTTGGCGACTTTAAGATGTTCAACTCCCAGAATTCCTCCTGGGAGTAGAAGTCCAAACATCGTAAAGTCGCCAAAGTTGAGAAACACTGACTTAGATCAAGACATGGGCAAATTTGCTGTGACTTGTTTATTGCCTCCATGGGTTTCAGGAGCCAGGACACTGATCCATCCAGTTCCCATTCTTTCATGGGTAATTGGGGTAAGGATTCAGATGGGGTTTACTTTTATTTACACAAAAGTAAACCAAATCATGCCACCCAAAAATACTGTTTGCCAATAAACGTTCTGCAAAAAATGGGTCATATTTTGCACACAGTTTGCTGATCTAGATCCTAAATTCTACTTTCACTAAACATAAGTGCATGTGATAAAAATACATGTATTCCTGTTTACTTCTTTTTTTCAGTTTCTTCACTTTTCTCTGCCCCTTTATATTTATTAAAATTGCAGAATCCTGGTTGGAAGAAACCATTCCAGCCATGAATTTCAAACTCCTGCTCCATAGCAGCATCCACATTATAAAGCAGGGGGTCTCCAATCTTGGCAACTTGAAGACTTGTGGACTTCAACTCCCAGAATTCCTCAGCCAGCAAGTCTTCAAGTTGCCAAGATTGGAGACCCCTGTTATAAAGTATTCCAATAGATGTCCAGCCTCAACATGAATTTATCCAATAAGCCAACTATCCCTCAAGATAATAGTCTATTGTTAAAATGCTTAGTATTAGAATTCCTTGCTCCCAAAAAATGAAATAAGAATCTGACTTCCTGAAAGACCATTACGGTCATTCCTGCATTCTGAGATAACTATATCATACTAATTATAAATAAAAACAATAACAATAATGTAATAATACTACGGGATTCTCTTCTTAACACATTTTGCTGGGGTTCTATAGAAAATGAACAATATCTATTGATTTCCAAACTTTAATATCAGGGCTATGCAAAACATTCAAATTAGGTTTTTATAACTAGCAGGCATGCCACCAAAGCAGTTGCTATATCTTTTCTTCCTAGAGAAGCAAAGCAATTGAGCATGTAAATATAGGTAGAGATAAGTTGTGATGGCGCAGTGATTAAAATGCAGCATTGCAGGCTGACTCTGCCCACAGCCAGGAGTTCGATCCTGACCAGCTCAAGGCTGACTCAGCCTTTCAGCCTTTCCAGGTCAGTAAAATGAGACCCAGATTGTTGGGGCCAATATGCTAACTTTTGTAAACTGCGCAGAGAAGGCTGTGAAGCTATGGTGTGGTAGAAGCCTAAGTGCTATTACTATTGATACCACCTAAGTCAAGTAAAATGTTACATTTACCTGCAAATGGTGGTCCCAAGAGTGCTGATATCCCATTGGCGCAAATGATGATTCCGTAGGCATTTGCAAGATGCTTAATCCCTACTAGATCTTCAGTGACAACAGGCATAAGTGAAAAATATCCACTGGAAAATCCTATTAGGGCACAAACCACTGCTAGGCTAGCAAACGTATGCATGAATGGCAAAATAAAAATGCAAGAGACAAGAGTAAAATTAGCTGCCATGAAGACATTCCAAACACTGATGCAAGGCAAATCAGACATTATGCCAAGGACGACCTTCCCCAAAATGTGAACTATTGCAATAATTGAAGTCAAAGGAAAGATGTCATTCTGTGCTGAAAGCCTGTACTGTTTCACTATTTCGGGGAGATGGATGAAAGGGATCACGAAAGTGCTAAAGGCAAATAAAGCCCAAAATACAAAAGCTGCAAATGTTCTGTTGGTGAAGAGAGAAGCAGTTCCAAAGTAACTGGAATACCAGGTCCTGAAACCTTTCTGGCTTGTGACTGTCAGCTGGCCTACTCGCTTTAGAATACCAAGAGTATAGATTTCCTTTTGGTCTCTGATTCCATCTTTATTTTCCAAGGCTGAAATTTTGGCAATGTTTTCTTTTGTACCCTGTCCTCCCTTTGCCTCTTTCTTTGCTTCCCTTAAAACACAATTAGATGTTAGCACTTCGGCAGAGCAAGAGGGAACTTTTGTTGGACTATTGCTTTGGTTCTTGTTTCCATCCTTGCTTTGCTCAGTAGCTTCCTTCTTGTAATGAATTGGCCTCAGAAGTGCTCCACAAACACACAGGTTCAGACAGATTGCACCGTGAAGGAACACGGCATTCCTCCAGCCAAACTCCAAACAAAGATATTTCAGGAAAGCTGTCATCAGGAAAGCACCAAAGCCTGTTCCAGTTGTGCTGAGTCCCTGGGCAAGAGCCCTTCTTTTTTGAAAATATTCTCCCACCATGACCACAGCAGGCAGGTACACCATCCCACTTCCAATACCTGAAACATGAAACATTTCAGACTTATCCAAAATAATTGTGTTAACAGTTGAAGATCAACTGCCAGAAAATCCTAAAACAGGAATGAAAGGCTGGGCTAAATATCTAGTTAGGTTTTGGCCCTCAGGAACTAGAAATGGAACATGAATCATTCTAGGATCTTTTCAAACTTTATGTGTTGGAAAATAGTATTTCATCCTAAACTCATTATCAATTGTCACATTCCAAAGCCATCTATCCTAGAGCAAATCTACACTTCAACTTTTGAATGTCAACTAAGTTATTAAATTTGGGTTGCAACAGAGGTGTAGAGTTTGTTAGAAGGCTCTCTCTCAATTTATTTTGAAAGGAGGATCTACTTTTTAAATGTTGACTTAAATTCATAATGAACAAGTACAATATATATATGTGATTCATATCAGGCAGGCTTTAGGTCAGTGCACTGTTATGGTTTAGCAGCTGTTTTACTCCTTCCTTCTGGGCTAGTTCTAAGAAAGACCTGGCCTAAGACCTTTCATTTTCAGGATGCCAAAGATTTCAATATTCTTCCCCACTTTAATTCAATGTGTTTGTTTGTTTGTTTATTTAAATTTATATACCGCCCCTCTCCCAAGAAGGGACTCGTACAGTACATCTGACACTGCTGGGCTAGGTCATCTACTGTCAAGTATTATTAGTGTGCAGATGATTATTTCTAGATCCCTAGCTGGGTAAACAATGCTATGGAAGATGTTCCAGTGCTTGGAGGCTATGAGGGTATAAATGAGGAGGAACATCTTCAGCTCAAAACTTTGGTTTTGGCATTGGCATTGGTTTCAAGGACCTGCCAATCCTAATGATTTACCTTCTACAGTTTTGACTGACTATCACTTCCCCAGACAGAACTAGTACATAATTTGGGAGTTCCTTTGGATTCTTGCTTCCTACTCAGGGAATAGGTGAAAGCAAAATCCAGAGCTTTTGCAGTGCTGTCATGTGCCAAATACCTCCTTTCCTGAATTAGATGAGCCTTCTCTCTGTCACTTGTGTCCTAGCATTTCCCATTTGGACTATTTCAATGCACTCTACATAGGACTACTCTTCAAGACTACTCCAAAATTCCAACTGGTCCAAAAGGCAGCTCCATGAATAGAGTACTGTGTTATATATGCAACTTAACCCCTTAATTAAGCTTATAAAGCCTGAAGCTACAGCCTATGTGTACACAAAGAAGATGAGCTGATTTGTTGCCACAGACTTAGCCTTGTTCATGTTAGTATATCTAAATTCTTCAGAAAAATAGTTAGATTTCCTAATGTAGATCCAAAAACTTTTTAAGCTTACCAGCTATAATTCCAAATGTAATGAAGAGGTAATGTACATTTGAAGCATAGGAACTTAATATCCATCCTAGGGCATTTAAGATTCCTCCAGTTACTGCTGTCTTCCGACACCCACAGGTGTTAATAAACAAACCAATAAAGGGACCTGTGACAGAACATAAGAAATAGATTGCTTTCATAAACTCCAATTATTTTTGTCATAAATATGAGACTTGGAAGCATTTAACTACAATTTGTCAAATCAATATACAGGTAAGCATTAATTGGTAAATGTCTATACCCAAGGATTTGTCCAATTATTTACCAATGTATGAATTTTAGATACTAGATTACAGCAACAAGACTGTACACAAATGCAATGTGTCTCAAAACTGTATAACATTTAAGCTTCTATACAGGTAGTCCTGGATTTATGATCACAATTGGGACTGGAACTTCCATTGTTAAACAATGTGGTTAAGTAAATTGCACCCAATTTTATGACCTCTTAGGCCATAGTCCAATCACCTGTCATTGGGTGAATCACATAGCCGTTAAGTAAATCCGGCTTTCTCCATTGGCTTTGCTTGTCACAACATCCTATGATCATGTGGCCTGAGGATGCTGCATCCGTCATAAATAGATGCCAGTTGCCAAACACCTGAATTTTAATTATGTAATTGTGGGGACATAATGATGTCTGTAAGTGGAAAGACTGCTCCTAAGTCACCTTTTTCAGTGCTGTTATAATTTTGAACAGTCATTAAACAAATTGTTGTAAGTTGAGAACTACCTGTATATACTTTAAAGACACTCCAAGGCTGTTTTCACCATAAATCAATTAATAACAAGCATGCATTATTTTTACTCCCTACACACACACTCACACACATTATCATAGACACATACTAGTGCTTAAATCTGGCCCACAGGGCTCGCCTGAAAATAGCAAAGGACTGGTCCGCAGTGCTTCTGGCAGCAAAAATGGGTGCAGGGCATGCTCTAATTTTATTTTATTTACACAAATGCCCATTTCTCTCCTTTTAAATTAAGTCTCTGTATTTTCAGTAACCCAGGGGGACTGATTTGAGCTAAGTGTACTATAATTCTTAACAAATATATTTCTACTGCTGTTTGAAGTGATTCTCTTCAACAGCCGAAGGGAAGGAGAAAGCGCTTGCCAAAATTGTATTCCTTTTTTATGAACTATCTTTCTTGTTAATGATTAATAGAGTAAAAATGCTGATGTCCAAGTTAAAATCTTCAAAGCATTCATCTGTTTTCTTCCAGATTATTATAATACAGTTCAGAATACTAAAAACTAGGATAAAATCATTTCCTAGCACTTAATGCAAAACAGAATTATTTCTGTTGTCTTCTTCTGTGCCAGACGTGAGGGGTTTCTTTAAATCATTCTAAAACAAGAAATATTTACATAATTTTGGAATTAATTTATGGGATGAACAGATCTGCAAGTTTTTCAAGTTTGAATCAGTGATAGAGTAATTTATCATAAACCATTTACAAGGAACTATAGTATGTCTGTCCCAGACATTGTCTGAAAAGCTGCTAAAAATTAATTCAGAAATCCTCACATGACCAGCTGAAAATTCCTTAAGAATGTATGTTTTGATTCCTGTGTTATGTTCTCAACAAGTTAAAGTTTGTCCAAAGTTTCAAAACATTCACTTTTATGCATACAGTACATCTTTATGTGCTCATGACAGATAAAGGGCTGAACCTGGGTCAAGACAAGGCAGTAGAACAGAGTAATTCAGAATATATTGTAATTTGGATGAAGTTGAATAGATACCTCTAATGAACCATCTCCAGACTCAATTTGCTACTTCTGAACTTTGTCATGCTGCAAATGGAAGCATTATAGTGTCTGTGCATGAAGAAAAAATTCTGAGATTGTATCAATCACCACATTAAGAAGTGGAGAAAGGAGAATTCAATGATTTATATATTCAGAACATTTATTTGGATCAGGAAGTTGGATTTGCCCTGCTATTGTTGTGTTTTCTGTGACTGGAATTATTGTGTTTTATACACACAGATTGTATGTTGTTCATGTTTTAATCCTTGCACACTGCCCACAGTATTATTCTGAGATGGTTGGTTGTTTAAATAAACAATTGTATTCAGAGTTTTGGAAATTTTACAGAAACCATCTGAATAAGGTATAATTCAGACACAAAGGGTTCATGAAGAGAGCCTCCTGATCCCTGGTCCAAGATGGCTTCCTTACTGCTTGTTGAAGACCCTATTTTCACAGAGGAGTCTCTCTCTCATTGCCAGACTGTAGCTGACTGAAGTCGGAGTCAAGGTGACTTGGGAGGAAATTTTAGTTTCCATCTGAAGTGCAATAATAGCTTCTAAGCCCAGTGATGGAGAACCTTTTAGAAACCAAATACCCAAACTGCAAGTCTTTTGTGTGTGCATAGGTACATGGGGGGGGGCAGAGACAGCTGGCCGGCAGGAAGCGGGGCATCACAACACCAGTAGCTCTGCAAGAGGCGAGATCTTTTTCTTTTGCAAGCTTTTGAGAGATGCCTTGGAGAAACACGGTGGAGCTGACTTGGGGTGACAGTGCGTGTGCCCACAAAGAGGACTCTCAGTGCCACCTCTGGTATGCCTGCCGAAGGTTCTCCACCACTGTTTTGGGAAACATTCTGAATTGCATCAAAAGGGAATCTAAAGATGGTTGGCAACCTGCACAGCTCCAATTAGCTTACTGCAGCACTTCCCTAGCTGACTGTGATGCTCTGTTCTATGCTCTGTTCCTCCCTGTTTCCTTTCTGGCTGCTGAAGAGAATAGAGCCTGGCAGTAAAGCCTGCAAGAACTTCTGCAACATTTTGCAAACATTCATTCTTGTTTTCTGGCTCAGGGAATTCTATCACAGATGAACACATAAAACAACCACATTTTCTACTGGGCTGTATTTTAAAAGCATTATATGATCAAACCTAATTGGCTCCACTAACTATGAAACAAAAATAATAAATATGTTGTCACATGTTCTCCAGAAAAGTTTCCACAGTCAAAAAGATGTTAGTCTAAAATAGTATCTTAAGGAGATTGCCATACGCAAAGTCTAAGGAATGTTATTTTTTTATTAATAAGGTAAGACTGAGCAAATAAGTTCAATATTACATATGGGAATCCCCATGTTATTATGAGTAATTCTTATCCCAAGTATATAAGCTTTCTCCACTGAGATAATGGATTGTCCCATATAACTGCATGGGACCAATTTTGATACATCAATATTTAATCAAAATGGCAACTGGTATATAATAGCAACAATATGGGATCGTACCTACAATCAGAGTAATGCCCATATTGAGGGAGCTGACCCATGCTGTCAGCCCTCGACTTTGACTGAACTCTTCAAGCCATTCCATGTTGAGAATTCCAAGAGCCATTTGTGATCCCATGATGAGTATATGCACCAGGAAAGAAGAGAAGACTATCATCCAAGCCCATCCTCTATCAATGTCTGGATTTGATTTCAGCTTCTGCTCCCTTTCTTTGGAGTTCTTTTCAGAATCAGAATCAACATCTTCATGACAGTTGTACATTTTTGGCCAAGTACCTTGAAAAAGATCAAATAATATTTAGTAGTTCCTGATAAAAGTTACATTTCATTTACTTACTGTTACATTTTTAGTAAGATGGGAACCTAAGTAGATGATACTTGCCAGTTGGCCAGTTCAACGGGACTTCATTGAATTGGCTACCTTTCAGGATAAATCAGGATAAAATCTTTGAGAGGGGGGGATTGTCCCCATGGAACAGCAGCTACTTACAAAAATTGCAGGCACCTATGCTGCCTTCTTCCCTTCTTGTCTGAGCCTTCCCCCTCCCCTTCATCAGCACATCAGCGCTGCTACTCAAGCTGCAACCTTGAAACAGGTGTGGGAGAAGATGGGAGTGTTGGAAGCTCTGTAGTTACTAGCAAATGGGATGAAACAGCCAAATCAAAGAAGTATTTTTCTTTCAAAAGAAATAAATTGTTCAGAGGAAAAAGAGGCACAGCAAAAAAAGTGCAAACCTAATATGGCACCATGTAGAAAGTTGCAAGTATTCTACATACGGTTCAGTAATAGAAGAAAAAAGCAGAAGAAATAGTGTAAGAAGAAAATAGTGTTGCTACAGAATGTAGTATTGTAATAGTAATTAAATAATAAAAGTATTGAATGTGTAATTATTGTCATAATTGTAGTAATAGTAATGAATGTGGCAATGTAGAAATAATAGCAATAGATAGAGAGTAGAGAACACTTTGCAATAGAGTTGTAATTTTTACATTTTTACTTCTGTATATTGGTTGTTATCAATATAAAATATCTTCCCAGCCTTTATAAGGAAATATTAAATTTCTTTCCGGACTCCAGGGCTTTTGTGGCTCTTTTCAGTCTAGGTCAATTTAATGGGGTTTAGTTTTTTTTTTTTTAAATCTTAGATTCTCCCAAGCTAACAATGTAGGACACTTCAGAGTTAAAGTGTTTCCCTGCTTCCTAATACAGACAATAGCTTTACAAAATTGGTTATATTGCATCTTTAGCCAATATAATTTTTAAAATGTAATTGTGTCATGCTTACCAGCATCCATGTAGAAGCACCTCTAAAACTAAAATTGATTAAATGACAGAAGAAGGCAACACATGGGTTTTCATTTTCAAACATCTTTCCCAGTGATGCAATAGCACATAAATACTGTATATCTGGTAAAGTTTTGTTTCTGCAGCTGACCTAAGGGAAAACAATGAGGACTATAACCTAACCTAAAATTAACCCACCTGCTGCTTTCTATAGTATACCATCTGCACTACTGATTTTTCATAATTATACCGTCTGTTGCTTATCTCAAGATCTTAAAAGCTGCTTTCTGAGCTCTGCCCTTTCTGAACTACACTCTTTTTAAAAAGTGTTGTGTTTGCACTATTGTGTATTCCAGCTAAAATGCATTTACTAGTAAATTTTGTTCACATCTGCAGAAAAAATCTTTGTCTTTGGAAGAGAGGGGATAACATGCTCTTAACACTGGGAAGATAAATGACAGAAATACATAAACTCACTCTTCATGGGCTCATTTCACCACATCATTTCACTGCTGTCTGAATGATCAGAAGAGCAGAACCCATGTGAGCCACTTTGATCTAGTGGTTAAGGTACCAAACTAGAAACCTGGATTGTAAGTTCTAGTCCAGAGGTGTCAAACTTACATTGTCACAGAGACATCACGTGAGGTGTTGGGACTTTTCCCCCCTTCGCTAAAGTGGGCATTGTGTAATACATCCGACCCATGGCCCAGGAGTTTGACAGCCTTGTTCTAGTCCTTCCTTAGGAATAAAAGTCAGCTAGGTGAGTTTGAGCCAGTCACAGCCTCTCAGCCCAACCCAGCTCACAAGATGGTTACAATGGGGAAAATAGGAAGAAGGTGTTATTGGGTATGTTTGCTGTTTTCAGTTATTTACAAAAAATAATAGAGATAAAAATATATAAAAATGCAGACTATCTAGACTTTACATGTTAAATGTCTATGAAATAAAACTATAAAAGAGAAAGTCCCACAAAATATACAGAAAAAAAACCCCAAATTTGGATGCTTTAACCTATAGTTCAGTTATGGTGTTGCATTGATAATTGTTTCATTTTATTTCAAACATTTACAACGCTGTTTTATTACAACAGCAGCTATATTGCACAGCCAATTCATTCGCACTGCAGCTTTATTGAAAGATGCAAAAAAATTGGTAACTGAAAACATTTGCTCCCCAGCAAAGCATTTCTTAGGTGACTATTTCTGCCATTTGTTGTAGTTGCAGACTTTAACCGAAGTCCATGGTCTTGATATTTCAACATCTAGCACTAGGGAATGGTATCAAACTGTTTACTTTTGTAGGACAGCATTTTGTCACAGTGTGTTCTTTTTTATATACACTGTATCTAAACTATAAATATACTCTGAAACAGGAAAGGCCACTGTTTTTTCTAACAAATTATGCCCTCACCTCATCAGCTAGACAGCACTATGATAGGACACAAGATCTCACCTCACAACTGAGTCAGAGTAACCTTGACCTCCTACGTAGATAACCTCCTAATGGTTATCTCCGTTCATTCCCTTGCATGACCAGGTTTCCACAATTAAATACCATGAATTTTTTTTTAGAAAGGTTAGGAGGGTTAGAAGGGCTTTTCAAAAAGGAGCAGGAAACTCTTTGGAGAAGCAATGACAAACACTGTTATTTGTTCTTAATCAAACAAGATAAGCAGATCCCGGTATACAATGAAATATTAATCAACTCTCATACTCTTTTGTCAGAAGCTTGACATTTAGATTTTTTTTTATTATTTCTATATTTGTCATGACCAAGGGCAATACATAATATAAGGAGGGAAATCTGGTGAGGAAGATTGTAATCTTTGAAACTCTCATGGGAATTTTAGCAATTGTTTTCCTGTTTAGGTATGAAAGTGATCAATTATTTTTATTCAGGTAGAGCAATTTTGTTGTGAAGATAAAATATATTTTCTGCCATATATGGATAAAGACTACATTTGACATCACAAATATAGCTAGCCCTTGACTTAAACAGTTCATTTAGTGATAGTTCAGAATTACAATGGCACTGAAAAAAATGACTTATGACCATTTCCCATACCTATGACAGTTGCAGCATCCCCATGGTTACGTGATCAAAGTTCAAGGATTGGCAACTGATTCATATTTATGACCCTTGAAGTATCCCGAGATCATGTGATCTGCTTTTGCAACCTTCTGACAATGTCAATAGAAACCAGATTCATTTAACAACTGTGGCAAGAAAAGTAATAAAATAGGACAAAACTCATTTAATAAATTACTCACTTAGCAACATAAATCTCAGGCTCAATTATGGTTGGAAGTGAAGGACTACCTGTAAACAGGTATCCTGAATAAGTTGTCAATACATTGCATATAATTCTAGTTTGCAGGAGACAATAGTATGTTACAGGGGCGAAATCTGACTGGTTTTCCTACTGGTTTGGTGTGCGGCATGTGCGCCAAACACACTGCAGCACGGCTCTTTAAACGTCTTTTAGAGGCTCCCGCGGCAGCGGGGATCATCAGGAAGGCTCTGCAGACACTCAAAACAGCTGATTTAGGTAATAAAAAAAACGGAGCACATATAAGGGAGAATAGGGGCAGGGTTGGTGGGCGTGGCCAATTTCAAACATCTACTACCAGTTCTGCCAAACCGGCTAGAACCAGCTAAATTTCACCTCTGATATGTTAGCTTGCAAGCTAATCTCTATAGTAGAGATCTTAACTTAACATTGGATGTGCCTGTAGCATCCAAAATATGTCACACTGATTATTATCCATACTGCATCTTCTGTATATAATTAAAATTGCAATATAAAATCTTCAGTTGACCATAACTATTATTAAGTCCTGCACAAGATCAAGGGAGCTAGGACTACTCAGATTTCAGAAAGGTATATTTAATAGTGTTCCTGGGGTAAGTACAAAATCTTGGAAACTAGAAATTTCCCACTTTCATTTGCACTGACATAATTAAATCAAATTCTCTTTGAATGATTTGAAACAGTACTTCCCAAATTATTTTTACATAAGATTACATTTACATCTATAAGATAAACTATCAATTAACTCTGTTATTTGATTGTTTATGCCTACTCTCTCTTCTTCTCAGCCTCCCACAATCTCTACCAGCCATGACAAGTGACAGACTGTGATATGTACAACACACCTGTGCACACACACTTTCTGTTTGAAGATGGTCTAGTCTTGAGTTTGAGTTGATGAATAACTACAAGGAAATAAAGGTATACATTTAATTATTAATGAAAAGGAAAGATATATATCAGAATCAATTTCCTCAGACTGCATAAGAAAGTAGAAATGAACAGGTTGATGATAGTTGCATCCCAGTGAATAGTTACAATAGAAAAAAAAGAGGTGAGTTTTAGGGAAATGTTCAGAACTTTCAGAATGAATGGGATCTGGAGGTAAATGAGTGACAATTATGCTGCTAGGTTACATAAATAGACAGATGAAACCAAAATGAGTATGAACAAAATATGATTAAGTTACTTTGTCACAAAAATGAATCAACATGGTAACTGCGTGCATGCATCTGCTTAGAAGAAGGTCCCTTTTGAATATATATTTTAAGTGTAAATCTATGGCTCATGAATAAATCTAAAAACTTTATGATTTGATTGTGCTGAAATATTGAGAGAAATAGTAGGACTACATGGCTAATCAGAGATTCTTAATGTGATGCAGAACATTTGGAGGGTAAAATCAAGAGTAGATGATAAAACATACAGTACAAACGGAAGAATATGCACATTGGCTATTTTCAGTTACATAGAAATCATTTTAATGCACAACACTATTGTAAATATATAAAATACATCATTTTGATAGCAAACCATTTGTCATCAGACAACACAAATACATGTCAATTAAATGTAGGCAGATTATGATTTCTGCTTCATTGAAATGTCACATGGTCTAAGGAATTCAATGTTTCATGTTCTCCTAAGTTCAATGCTTTTGTTCCCCAAATATTTTTGGGCTGGCTATTCCATTTCAGTTCTTTCTTTTATCTCTGTTGGCTTCAAAAACTACGATTTTCATATTTTTCTAGAGTAGTGCCTTACCCAATGTTCAGCAACTCAACTCCACATGTTTTGGTCATTTGATATTTTAGTGGAATCCAATGTTCTTCCTATCTGGTCTTCAGTAACCACCGTTTCGCCTATATATATTTTCTTGTGGGGTGACATCATGGGTTTCCAAAAGTGATTCCTTCTTGCAAGTTTTTGAGGAGTTACTTTATATAGACATTTTTGCCCAACTCTTTGAATTATCCTGATCTTTTCTGTGTATTTATTGGTTTATTGCATTTATAGAATATCCTTATATCATTTATACCATTCATGTGTGTGCACACGTGTTTATTATTAAACATTATTAAAATGAAATTATGAGCTACAGTACAATAAATTATGTCCACGCTACTAAGAGTCAATTCTAAATTAAAAGTTTGACTTTCGACTTGTTGAATTTTTTACTCACATTTTACCCACAATTTTAATAACATCCAATAAGAAGATGCTCTAGGTTATGTAGTATAGAATTTTCAAATTTAATTGTCGTCACCCTTGTTTTGGCAAATCTTTTGATTCTGATCTAATTATCTGAAGGTGTTGAAACTCATCAGATTGACTAAGCTATTCACAGTGAATATATACTATATTCTATATATAGTATATTCACAGTATAGCTTTCAATGATATGCAAGACAAAGAAAATAACTGAAACATTCCGCAGTAAGTTTAAAATGCAAATCGTAATTTGCTCACCAGAAAAGCATAGCTTTCTAGCATTGTATATTCCACTATATAGTACATTAACTGTTGCAATGTATCTTTGTTTCCTGTTTTTGGAGTTTTTTGTTTTCATTCTGTATTTAATCGTCCTTGATGAGTAGTTATTATTTTAAGACTTCTTTTGTATTCTTACATTCCCATGTCTTATCTTCCATGTTAGTACATATTGTAACTGAGGTTCATGCTTCCTCTTATCTTTTTTCCTTCTGGATAATTTGACTGGTAGTTGAGGTACAGTATTTATCAGTGTGGCTTGGCTGACCAATTACTAATGATATTGTGCTTTGTATGAGAACATTCAGGGAGTCAGCACATTTTTGTTTTGTTCTTTTTATTGCAAATATTATTGCTGGATTTTGTTGATTAATACGATGTAGGAATTATTCTAAATCTTATTCACCATGATCTCACAGACATACATAGTACGAAATGCAGTGAAATGTGTATGCGACCACTCGCGACCATAGGTAGTAGGGCAAGGGGAT
>JAEANM010007773.1:5631-17485 GCA_017656035.1 Myanophis thanlyinensis | reverse complement strand
CACAGAGAGAGAGAGAGAGAGAGAGAGATGTATACATATTCAAATATAAAAAGGCATCATATAAGAATTGGAATAATTGTTTTAGAGGTCTTCCTAACTCTTCTTCCTCTCTTGCTGGGTTTTGACCCATATTTTCCACAATTTCTCCTGCTGAGTTTATGAAGTGTTTCAATAAATTGCTGGGGCAATGAAAATTGCATGGAAGGAGAGACTGTGAAAGTCATACATTCATATTTAGACCAATCCAAAGTACTCATCCACATTTATTATCACCCATCCACAAATAACTGGATAAAAGTAATTGAGGGGGAGAACAAATGTAACAACAATTTGTCTTTTGCTATCACTCAGGATTATATTTCATGTTTATTTCATTTGACAACTAATATCTGTGATGAATATAGGATACATTATTCAAATGTGTTAGTCATTCATTTTGGTTTAATATAATTTGAAAATCTAGTGAATACATTTTTTCAACTTAGGCATTATTAAACATTTGCCTGCTTGGCTTAAGGAAATCAGAGAATCATATTTACTTTTCTCCATTTTATTGGGTGTCTCTGGTCCTGAACCAATCTTCTAAATTCCATATCATGCTTTCGCTTTATCCACTTTCTCATTTTCAGATTATTCTTTTAAAATTCATTCTGAAATTATTTTTTTCAGGATCTGCCTGTTATTCTCTCTTATTTATAATTGCTCAATGTTGGTTTAAGTGGGCAAAGGAAACAAAGCAGTTTTAAGTTGGCATTCTTTTTATTGCTTGCCTTGTCTCCTTTTTTGAAGGAATAGAAACCCATATCTTAATGTCTGACTCTTTGTTTCAGAATCTTACTGTTACTCTATGTCTAAAATAAAAACTGACCCTTTGTCTAATAAAAGAAGACCCTTTGACTGTATCCAGCAGTCTGGATATATGAGGCAACCTGCCTACTGAGCAGTAATTTGTTCCTTTGTGCTCTGGGTCCTGATCCTTGGATAGGCCATTTAACAAGCAATGCCAACATTATTTTCTGTTGCCACACTCAGACAAATGAGTTGCCATGGGATAGAGAAACTGAACCATAGAAAGAGGTGAGACACAGAGCTGCAGGATATCTACTCTTTGCCCTCGCCATTCTTCAGCTCACTGTGTTGCCTGCCAGCCTTCTAAAACTGAACTTCAAGTTTACTGTTCCTGCAAAAAAACAACAAGATAAACCTCAATGTGCTCTCTCAAATGTGGCTCTTGTTGAATAAGTCAGACACTAAACAAGTTTGGATCCACTATATGTACCTTAATATGAGATGTTATAATAGGAATCTAGAAGCATATTTCTTTTTAAAACAAATATTCAAACTTCCTTGCAATATCTGGTACAATTTTAGTTACTCCTCTTTCCTTAAAGCATTCTTAATATCTATGCATGTCCCACTCTGATGCTTTCCAAATGTATTAAAGCATTACAACTAACTAGCTTGGCTCCTGCACTTGTATTTCAACATGACTAACCCAGCAGATTGCAGAAGGTAATACAAATATTAATTTGGAAATAAGATGACTAAGACAGAAGTCTATGCATCTTCTTAAGATACTAAATACTCTAAAAGAAATAGGTAACACAAAATAATATATACAGAGTTAGGATCCAAATTTTAAAACCCAGGATTACATAATCAAATAAGATGGTGTATGAATCTCATTATCGTATAAAGATTACCTGATCCTCATAGAGAGAGTTAATATATAAAAGTATTTAATATGTAAAATAAATATATAATATCTCTATATCCAAGTGTGCAGGCTAAGTTTTCCATAGTTCTTGTTTTGAAGGGCATGTAGAACATTTGCACAAATGCACACCAATTAAATTAGAACTATATTAGTTGTGTAATAAAATGAAAGAATAATAAGAGAGACAAACGGTAAGATAAAGAAACTGAAGTTACAAGTGCATTCTAAATTAGAGTCTTCTTCTTCATTAGAATCAGCTCTGTTTATTCTCTAACATATAAAAATATTGAGCTATATGATTAATGATTTCTAGAATCTACACAGGTGCTTCAAAATCATATTGAAGTAATATCAGATTAAGAAATTCAGAAACAGTTTATTCTTTCCAATACTATTAATCACAAGCCTTTTTGCATGGAAGGTGGACTATACCACACACATACAGTGTGTTTGTGTTTGTGTGTAGTAAGATAGTGTAATATGTCTATAGAAATTATTAATGTCACTCCTGAAATAAAATGATATATTTCATTATATTGAATATTTTAGTCTTACGTTTTCAGAAACATGATATTAATTAATCCTGTTGCATAGAAACCCTTGTCAAGTCAGTGTCACATGGACATTGATTGTTATCTATAAGTAATTTCTATTACTTTTGCTGTGTCATAATCTATCTTTCATGGCACAGAGATCTATCACAGTCACAACTTCCAATGAACATTAATAAAAAAGTACATTTATTTATTTATTATTTTATTTTATTTGTCAAACATGTACAAGATAACAGATATAGGTATAAACATAAACAAAGTAAGAAAGTACAGATAAATGGTCACAGTAAGACAGGGACGGTAGGCACACTGGTGTGCTTATGCAGGCTGCCATAAATCATGTGAAATGTGAAAACTATTGTGAAGGAATAATTGAGACTGAAGTTAGAACGGTTAGAATAGCGCAGGCATTCCACTGAAACACACAGAGAGTCATTAATATTTCCAAAAGATACCAGATGGGAACTTCATTATTGCAGCTCAATTTCTCTAATTTGTAAATGATTTTTTTTTCAGCATGCTTTGTACCAAACAAAGATTTCTATGTTTAGTACACATATGAGGCTAAAAGATATATTTATTTTATGTGATAAAAATACATATAAATGAATACATCTAGTTCTTATAATTATTTCATGGCAACACATGATGTCTGATGTTTCCCAGCATGGCTCATTTGCAATATTTAGTACTATTGTGTTGACATTTTATCAGAAACTTGCTGATAGTTATAAGGACTTTTGTTGAATTTGATTTGCCTCAAAGCAGGTCACAAATTTCAGTCACAGTTCAGCAGATCATCAAGATTTCATTGTTTGAGTTGGCCTTTCCGCCTAGTTTGCTTACCAAGTGGGCAAACTCAGAATTCGGTTTCAGAGAGAAACATTAAGGAAAGGGGCAAGAAAGCAACCTGCTGCTAGTATATCAGTTGAAACTTGATTCCGATTCTGACACAACTGCACTTGAATGACAGCAATTTCAGTGCTTATAAAATACATATACTTATTTAGAAGAACAAATATTAACTGTTGCTTCTGGAGTTCAATTTTTTTTTACTTTTGTCATATTTGTAATCAAGAGATACAACTGACACAAAATATGCTAAATGTGACTAAGAACAAATTGCAGAGAATAAGACTGTTGATATAAGTGAAAATGACAACACTAATACATTTTTTTTATTCACAGGATTTAAAAGCAAAATCTTCCTGTCACATTTATATCCAAAATAAGTCCTAGGTAGCATGAAAGAATGAGAAAGTGTACAAAAATACTTAAGTCAGAGACTTCATTCTCTTGTGCATTGATCTATTATTTCCAAATAGCAAATTAAGACAGTGATAGTCACAGTGTAGTATTATAGAGTGTGGAAAGGTAAAAGTTATCTCTAATCATTGCCCTCTAGGTGTCAGGGAACCATAGTCAGTTGGCTTCCAAGAACACCCACCAAGATGTTCAGATCAACAAAAATCCACATTTTGTAATGTCTTATACAGATAAAGCTCTAAAGTTACAGGAGAGACATT
Organism: Myanophis thanlyinensis; assembly: GCA_017656035.1. Classification (NCBI taxonomy): domain Eukaryota; kingdom Metazoa; phylum Chordata; class Lepidosauria; order Squamata; family Homalopsidae; genus Myanophis; species Myanophis thanlyinensis. The sequence goes on along the minus strand of JAEANM010007773.1, from coordinate 13,688 downwards.
CCACTTGAATGTGCATATCCATTTCATTCCCAAAGGATGTTGCTATGACTTCCCTTTTTTAATTGGCTGTAATTATTATTAGGGGCCAGTCTTAGGAGCGGCTGCTATTTGAGAAAAAGAATTCTCCATGCAGAAAAAAAATCCAGAAAAATAGAGAGCGAGTGGGAGTTGTGACCAGGAAGGTCTTTGCATAGCTTCATATAGTATACTTTTCCTAAATTGAGAAAGTTTATTTCTGGGTATAGTTAAAGTGCTAATCATTGCTAATAAAACTGAACAGGGCCAGATTACTTGAGTATGCCATAGTACCTACCTGCTTATGCAATACAGCAGATTACCATGTTTTCCTGAAAATAAGATCCGGATATATATATAAACACCAAAATAAGCACCAGGGCTTATTTTTGGGGAGTTGTTTTTTTTTTTTAATAGTCACAGCAGATCAGCAAGGGGAGATATATGACAAAGTGAGATTGGTGGGGCTGGACGACAAAGTGATGCACTGGTGCCATGGCTACTAAGCAAGGCGGTAAGGGGGTGGAGGACAAAGTGAGACATGGGACTTGAAGCTGCCCCAGGCACCCCACACCAGCTTACCAAAGGACTTTGCAGTCAGGCCATCAATGTGCTGACAAGTGCCTGGCATCACAGCAGTGGCTCCAGAAACCCTTTGCAGACCACCGGCTTGTTCTCCTTACTCACTGCAGCAATAGAGCAGGAAGCTGAGTAATGAAGTTGTACTGCAGCACTAAGCAAGGCAGAGGGGGTGGAGGATGAAGAAAGATGGTGGGAGGAGGGTGTAGGATGAAGCCCCAACAGTAAACTTGGCCACCTGGCCTGCAGAGCCCTGATGCTGGCAGAGTGAAGCAGCAGCAGCCAGAGCAGCCTTCTGCTGCCATTCCCACTCCACCACTGATTGCCTGGAGCCCTTAGGGGGTTTGCCTTGCCACCTGCTTTCCTACCCAGCTTTCCTGCTTTCCTACCCAGCTTCCCCTCGCTCCCCCAAAGCATCTCTTCACTAACCTGCTTTTCAGCTTTGTTCTCCACCGTGTGCAGGGCAACAAAAGACTATTGATAAAAAAAAGTTCAATCAGACCTTCCAACTTCTTGAGATTTTTTTCCCCCACTGAAAAGGTGCAAGATCTGGTTGATTTCTTTTTTACTCCCACAAACTTCTTTTGTTGTCATGCATACAGTGTGGAGAACGGAGCTGGAAAGGTTAGTGAAGGAATTGTGTTTGTTCTGGAGTGGAGGTTAGGATTTGGCATTGTGATTACTCTGGGTGAGATAGTTTAGATTTGGCATCCACAATTCCCACTCCAGAGCAACCACAATTCCTTCACTTCCTTCACTAACCTTCCCCATCCCACCCCAGAGCAACCAAATTGCTTCACTAACCTGTTTCAAGTTCCATCCTCTGGACAGCATGCAGGACAACAAAAGAAGTTTATGGGACTAAAAAAAAAATCAGATCTTGCAGTTTCTCAGAGACAAAAAGATCTCATGAAATTGGAAGGTCTGATTGAACTTTTTTTTACCAATAGTCCCACAATCTTCTTTTGTTGCCCTGCACGCACTGGCGGAGTTGGGTGGGAGGTGGAAAGCAGGTGGCAAGGCAACACCCCCTGGGCTCCAAGCAACCACTGGTAGAACGGGAGTGACATCAGGAGGCGTACCACTGACTGCCACCAGGTGAGACGGGGAAGGACTACTCTCGCTGCCTCACTCCACCATCATCAGGGCTTTGCAGGCTGGGCAGCCAAGGATCCTATTGGGGCTTTGTCCTCCACCCTCCCACCATGCTTCATCCTCCATCACCCCACCACCTTGATTAGTGGCTATGGCACCAGTGTGTCACTCTACCTCTTGCTCTGTTGCAGCAGCAAGAAAAAAGAAGCTTCGTTCTCCACTCCCTGCCTTGTTTTGTCCTCCACCCTCCCCCACTGCCTCGCTTAATGGTTGCAGCACTAGCACATTGCTCAGCCTCCTGCTCTGTTGCAGCAGAGAGCAAGGAGAAGAAGGTTTGTCATCTACCCTCTGCCTCATCCTCCACTCCCACACCACCTCGCTTAGTGGCCACGGCACCCCTCCACCTTGTGTCAGCAGCAACCTGACCGAATGGGTGGCTGAGTGCTGCACAGGCTCTTAAGTAGTTCTTACTTTAGGGGTAGGGCTTGTATTCACTGCAGGTGTGAAAATTGGGCTAGGACTTGTTTTCCGAGTAGGTGATATTTTTGGGGAAACACAGGAGGTAGCATGTTCCAAATTTCTTCAATGCCATCTATCAGGACTTCAGGAGCATGCATTTTCTCTAGTAGCAAATCGAATGATGGAATATTTACTAAAATACAGAAAAAAGCAGAAAATAAAAATGTTTTAACAAAACTATACCAGCAAATCTGGAGAATCATAAAATGAGATTGGAAGATATCAGTTTGTATACCAATATCAAAGAAAGGAGAGTTAACAGAATGTTAAAACTATGGAACAAAGTCCTTAATTTCAAATTCTGATAAAATAGTGCTTAGAATCAGCCAGTGCAGATTACACCCCTACATGAAAAAAGATATGCCAGATGTTGAAGTTGATTTTACAAATGGCTAAGGAACAAAAGATATTATTGCTGATATATACTGGGTAATTCAGAAAGCCAAAAACTACAAAAAAGAATTCTATAAGCTTTGTTGATTATAGAAGGGCCTTTGTTTGTGTCAACCAGAGTAAACTGTGAAATATCGCTAAGAAAATGGGATTCATAGAAACATCTTGCTCTCCCCATGCAAAATTTATATAAAGTCAGTAAACTACAATCCGGATGGAGTATGGCAAAACAGACTGGTTCCAGGGTGGCAAAGGAGTAACTTAAGGCTGATATAGTCTTGTATTGTTGATTCAATCTATATCATGGGAAGCTAATGCACCACTCTACTAATGTAACTCAAGGCACATAATAAAAAGAGGTACTAAGTTTAAATATAAAGAAAATCAAATTCATGAAAGTATGGTAACCTGCTTTAAAATTCACAATAAAGATACAGAAGTGGTAGGACTACTTTTTAGGATTGATAATCAACAGAAAAGCAAATTGTTTGATGCAAATTGGCAAATATTACTGCAGTCAATGGTCCTATTGACAGATTCCTCCAATTAGCTATAGAAGCATATTGATTCACTTCTGAATTAGTACTATATGCTGCATTTTCTTTTTTTTTTTAAATGTAAAGAATTGCTGCAATAAAACATAAACTTTTAATTTCCATTACAATGATCCCCCCTCACTGCTACCACTCTCAGAAAAAAAGGTATAACTTAAATATTTGATCATTCTTTTAGAGGTATAAATGTCCAGATGTTCATGGTCCTAGGCACAATTTGTTGCAGAATCAATGGTGCTTCTTCATATAGATAATGAATGAATTTCACTATAAATGACATTCAGAAAAGGACAAATCTCTTTCCTGTATATTTTGTTTCCTGGTCTTACTTTATTATTTAGGTGAAATCATTTTATTATTATTAATTTATTATTATTATTTAGGTGGAATAATTTTCATAGAGTATCTGAAAGAATCTTGTTTTGTCAGTTTCAGAACTGTTGTGAAGTTTATAACTAGCATATTAATTACATAATAAAATGTAGCACACTACAACAGCAGTAGCAAAAACATGCTAATATAATGAAGAAAATAGGTTCTGGTTTTTGGGAATAGCTAGTTAATTCACTCCCAAATTCGAACACATATTCTTATTGAGCAATTTATTCTTGAAACAAATGTCTTTATTGTTAATTATGCCATCTAAGAGATTCAGTATGTACTTTGCCTCCTCTTGCCAACCGTCTGGGATATTTCCCTAATAAAATCTTGTTTTATTTCTGAGTTAACATGTTTTTGCTCTCTTGAATTTGTCTCTTACTACTTTCCTGATTGCTAAGACCTTTTAGTGTCCTTCTTTTATTTTACTGTATTTATTTAGCCACTAACAAACTAATTTGTTCTTATATTTCCAAATGTAAAGTCCTCATTAATTCATTTTTCCCCTCCCTTTTGCTGCATATGAGCGATTAGCTGACATGTTTATTTTCTAGAGTCTGGACCAGCTTTTAAAATTTGTTTTGCCTCCTTTAATTTATAAATGTTATAATCAATTATTTAGGTATTGTTTCCCATGTGAGTCCTCAGCAGAATAGATGATAGCCCCCACACAGGCCATTCAAAGAGACCAGGCGTCTCTGAAGCAGCTGACACAAGTGAGCCCAGCTAACTTCCAACCTCTCTTGAGTGCCAGTATTGAGGCCAGCTAGCAACTGCACATTCTGTGTATCACTCAGCCAATGAAAAGGAAGTGTGGTGCATGTCTTATTTGTTTGGCTTTGCTGAGCTTGCATTGTTTTGCCCATTGCCTATTCAGCCTCAGGATAGCATTGAAAGAAAATGCTGGCCATCAGAGAGAAATATCATCAAAGATGTAATTGCAGGCAATCAGCATCAGCTCAGCATCAATAATTAGGCATGGACCAATAACAAGGATATAGTCTAGGCCTATCAAGGAAAATGGGAGTTGTCCCCATGTTGCACCATTTTAGGAGTTTTAGGCATACATTTTGTTCAGGAAAAATTAACATACAATGAAGCAACTTCTTTAACTATTAAAGTTAAATATGAACCAGAAGCTCGTGTTATTAACAAGATATTTGTATTAACGATGTACTTTTTCTCTTCTTGAAATTTCATGAAATAATTTTCTTACTTTGCTTATGACATGCTGTCTTTTGAATCTAATTAAAACTTTCTTCTTCTGGTTCCTTAGGTGGAAAGATAACTCTACAGAGATGAGTTCTTAATTAATGCACAGGGTCTTTGCGAGTCCCACCTCTCAACAGCAGAGATTGACATCCAAGGATACATAAATTACACTAATTGAGCTTTGCATTGACACAGTCTTTCCACAACCAACTCATCAGAGAAGGTAAGAAAGCAGACCAGCATAAAATGTTACTGCACTGTTATGTTTTCCCTTTGGGAATGGACATCTTTCCAGATTACTGAATGTTAGTACAGGAAACAGATTTTTTTTTTCCTCTTTGCTTTTTAAAAAAATAGTTTTTGCTTTTTATTTAATATTGACCATTTTTAATATAACCATCTATGAATCACATTGTGATGGGTGCCAGCATTGAAGTATTACAAATCAGCATCTTTATGCAAATAATCACTTGGCAGCATTGATTTCAATATAATATTGGACACCAACTGAAATTCTTTTCAACTAGATAGGAATTAAAAATGACACAAAAATCATTTTTGCCAGCATATAAAGGCTGTACTCAAAATTCTCCTGAATCATACTATCATGGGTTAAATGAGGATGTAACACAAGTCTTCCTCTTTAATATTTCATTTGTCAAAAAAATCCCTCTCCTTGGACCATATACTGTTACATATTTCAATATTCTATCATAGCTCTGATTATGTTTTATAAGCCTCATGACTATAGAGAGTTCCTAAAGCCAGAGGTAAACTAAGATTGCAGCTGGCCATTTCGGATTTGAATGGCAATTTGCTACACAGATGCCGGATTTTTTATTAAACCAAAGAACTTGTTGAGATGCACACTATGTAAGTGACCTTACAAAAGCTCTTGAGAACCACAAGATAATTCTCAGTGCTTCTGGCAATTCCAGAGAATTGGAATTGCAGCAAGCTTTGTGCACAGCCAAAATCCAGACAAAACAGCTTATAGAAAATGCAGACTTGATTAGGTTGCTGGGAAGATTACTGTGTGAAATGCTACATTCCACTGGTATATTTATGGAAGAATGTATGTAAACTTTTTTGCACACTTCCATAATATTCTCCCTTAATTTTAGACCAGCTGACTAGTTCTACAGTAAACTTTGGTCTTTTTGTAGTAAATGTTATTTAAGTAATATTTGAGCTACATTCATTAAATTTTACAAGACAGTTTCACTAAGATTGAGACTGCAGAGCAATGTGCAGTAAGGCTGAAATCATACATTTGAAAGGAGAAATACCAGCTTTAACAGAGTGGTTAGAAAGATAGGGTAGAAAGTGCTGCGTAATATCAACATAGTTCTTGGTAGAAAGTTAAAAATCATGAAGGTAAGTGCTGGAAATCATCAAGCTGGAAAATGGATGGAATCCAAAACATGCCTATTTAAAAAGAAAAGAAAAAGAAAAACCCCTTTTATGGCTTAAGCAACAGTTCAAGCTATAAAGATAATCTGGTCTGGGAACATGGCTTTTGTCCAGATTAGCGCTTTTGTCTAGATAAGTTAAGATCATCTTAAAAGGAGTGTTTGCTTTCTCCTGTTTTGACATTTCTTTTCATTCACTAAATTTTTTCCCAGTGCCTTATGTTACATTATCAGTGAAAAGCATGTCTGACTGATAGTGTTTCACTGCCAGTCTAATAGTTTGAACCAGTGTTTTAAACATTTATTTGGGGGGAGGGGTGGTTGATAGGTTTGAAATTTTCTAGGTTTCTTGTTTGGGGGAAGGGACTGACAGTTTAGAATGATCAAATGGTATCATCATGCACAGAGAGAAAGCAAAGTATGTACATTGACTCCTGGAATCTACAGAGATACTGTACCTCTCTCCTAAACTGGGCAATTATTTGTTCTAATTCACATCTGGGCAATAATATTCTACTTGGTTCACACTTGTACATCAAAGATAATTCTACATTATGATCTTACAAATAAGTAAGGAGATAGGTTTCTTAACCAGAAAATACTAAAGAAGCCTAGATTGAAGTCTAGCAGTTTGATTGGTCATATGTCAATCAAAAGGTAAATATATTATTTTTTAAGAAACCCATGTTTATCCAGAGGTCAGTACTATATCACTATACAACTATGTAACTGTATAGTAGCTTAATAACTTAATAGTATGGAATCATTGTTATTAACAATAGTTCTGAAGGATAAAAATCTATTAGAATATATACAATATTATAGTAATGAATATGAATTCTCTATATAACTGTAGCCTTCCAAGCAGCAAATTAATTCATAATTGTTGTGTTTTTGTTTCAAGAATGTGTGTGTGTGTGTGTGCATGCATGCACATGCATGCACACATTTGTTTGTCTCTTAGTCTTTCTCAATAAATCTAGATATTGTAGACCATTTTATGATGACCTGTTACTTTTTTTTTACATAATCCTATAATTATCCCATCCATCAGGTTAATAAAACAAAATGTGAATTCAGATTTATATGTTTTTCCTTTCCCTTGGGAATTTAAATTAGCATATACAGAAGACTTCCTTCATTTTGTTCTTAAAATGAACATTTTGTGAAGTACGCAGGGCTGTCATTACTGTCCCAAAGTATGTCAATAACAAAGGAAGTAATTTGAACAAATAATCAGTTTGATCTTTGAACCAACCCCTTAATCATTATATCATACTAAATATTCTATTCATTAATAGCAGACATTTTGTGGAGAAAATATCAACACTGGCCAATTAAGCTTCAGTATGCACATTCTCATCTATTGTAGTTAATTTGGTCAAAAACTTTGAATATTCATGATTTTGTTATTTTAACTTCAATTCCATATATTTTGAAACACTTATGATATATTTAAGGTTAGAAGTCCAGAATATATTATTGTTGTGGTGTTATGTATCTGTTATTAGCATTTTCTCAAAGCTATTTTTGCTTAAAGAATATAAGCATTTTTATGCAAATTATCCCCTATTTCTACTAACATGGGTGTCAAACTGGCAGATGTGGGCAGGATGCGTCACGTGCAGGCCACATCCACCCCAGCCCCACAAAGGAAAAAACTTCATGATACATCATGTGACAGTAACGGGACATAGCAAGTTTGATGCCTGTGTACTAACACAAAACAAATGCCCATTTGAAAATTTTCAGCTCCAAATAACGTATCATATTTGTTAGGTTAATCTACATAGGTTTGGTATAAATTGACATATTCCAGTTTTCTTCAACAGATAACCTCTTTTTAAAATTTTTGTGAAATGACAATTATCTAGCCTGGAAGATTGTGTGTGTGTGTGTG
>JAEANM010007772.1:0-12372 GCA_017656035.1 Myanophis thanlyinensis | reverse complement strand
CCCCCCCCCCCCACACACACACACTTTACCGGGTTAATCTTGTCAGGAAGGCACGAAAAAACATTCTGGTGTTGTTTGTAGCCTAATCTTTATTGCCCTATTTACAGAAACGGCCCACCCAAGTCACATGACCCCTCCTGGCCACGCCCACCAAGCCACACCCACAGATTGGTGGTAAAAAAAAATTGCATTCCACTATTGATGAGGGTCATCAGCTCCATAATTTCCCCAATTACATGCCTGGAAAGCATGGGTAAAATAATGCCCTTAACAAACAGGAAGTTTCAGGGGCAGGAGAGAAGAAGCTGCCAATCTGCTGAAACCACAACTTTGTTGACAAGGGAAATGTTTGTTCCTCCTCTGTAATGACCACTTTAAAAGCTTCCCAAGTTGGGTTTGGATGATTAGTAGCTTTTTACTGACCACAAAATTTTGCTAATTGAGTTGTCTGGTATATTTATTAATTAATTTTTTATGCTGCCATCTCACCTATAAGGTGACCCTGGGCAGCTTACAAGTTATAATATTGATCTGTATGCTCTTTTAATTTTTAATATGGTATTAATAATTCTGTTTATTCTTAGGTTATGTTACAGCTTCACATAAATTAAACCATTTTGGAAGGATTATTTATATGGAAATGTAATTCAAAATATATCAGACAAGATGGGTTTTATTTATTTAGATTTTTAAAAATCCTACTTTTATTATTTTTATAAATAACCCAAGATGCCAAACATACATATTACTCCTTCCTCAGTCTACTTTCTGCACAATAACAACCCTGTGAGATGAGCTGAACTTAGAGATAGTGACTGCCCTAAAGTCACCCAGCCAGTTTGCATGATTAAGGTGGCACTAGAATTCACAATGTCTTGGTTTCTAGACTGGTATCTTAACCACTAGACCTAAAAGTATAGGGCTTTATAAGAACAACAAATGTTCTTAATATGCACTATTAAGGCAATTAGATATGGCTACGTACTATGTCCTATGAACCACAAACTCTGCTCAGTTAAAATAATTTATAGAATTCCCATTAATGAACAATCTCAGTTTCCGTTAAACTGTACCAGAATAGTATATAGAGCCTACCTTCCCTTAAGCATTTAGAGCAGAGAGAACAGAGATGTGAAGTTAATGTTCCCTCTATGGGATTTTGCATGATTTACACACACACACACAGACACACACTCACAGACACAGACACACACACGATTTCTCTAGTATTACACAGATGTTACCTTGTAACATCAAATTGTAAGCACACTGCAATTTTCATAGCCAGTTTATATCTGTGCATGTCTGCATCTATAATTAAATGTACCTTTGCCAACACACAAGTTATCACAGTCCCTTCATGTCTGTGCATGTCTGCAAGTTTAGCTCAATGTTTATTTTTCAGGATAGAGGGAATGGGGGTTCGGTGCCTAGAGGAAGCATATAGCTTCTGTAGCAGACAGATCTGGAAGCATTTTCCACCCACCAGGTAAGATCAAAACTCTCTATGTAATGCCTCAAAGCTACAGATGAAGGAAGAACACATATGAGTGTTTCTGTCATTTCATCTCCTTCACCTTTAGCTTCACCAGCTCCCCAGCAAAGCACACAGTTCTCTAGTCCAGTGTTTCTAAACTTTGGCAGCTTGAAGTTGTGTGGACTTCAATTCCCAGAATTGATCAGCCAGCAGGGCTAGCTAGGGAATTCTGGAAGTTGAAGTCCACACATTTTCCAGCTATCAAGGTGGAGAAAGACTGCTTTATTCTTTTTTTCTGCTATACCAGAAGGTTAATTGTACATGACACATGTGTACAGTGCTGTGTCCATTTTGAGGTCAAAGGTCATGGAATTTCAGAGACCCTTTTCTGAGTTTAAAACAGGGAAGAGAGAGAGTGCTCAAGTGCTTTTCTTAACCAATTTAATACAATGCATTAATGCAACGTCTCTCTTCCCTTCCCAGAAGTTCATACAAAATGATTTGAATCTCTTTTGTCTCTTTTTCCATACGCTGCCCTGGTGAGCCTTGGCACCACGGAGCCCCCGAAGGCCTGGTCCGGCCAGGCAGCGAGTCCTTTTCTATAAACAAGCCCGCTCTCTCGCTACACGTGAGCAGGTCGGGTCAGAAGCCAGACGGGCAACTCGGAAACTCCTTGGAGCAGGAACCGGGCGAGCAGCGCAGCGGTGGCTGGGCGCGGACGCGCTTCTTTGGGCGCAAAGCGACCCTCAAGCGCTTCCAGTGTTGAAGGCGAGCGGGTGAGGAAAAGAGGGAGCGGCTGGCTGGCTCCGTCTCTTCCCCAGCAGCCGCGACAGCGCCTCCCGCGTGGCTCTTCCCTCGCTCCTCTGGCTCCGGCCCAGCCCCTCTCGTTCGCCCGCTCGTCCGCCTCGCCTCTCCCCGCTCCTCCCCTCGATTTGTTTTGTGCGGCGACTTCGGGAGCGTGACTGAGGCGCTTAGAAGCGCTTATGCAACCGGCTGACCTACTAACACACATTCGCCTGGGGAAAGAAGTAGGGCGGCGGCGGCGGCAGCAAAGCTCGCGAAAGACGCGCGGCGACTCCTTCCTGCCGGTGGAGCGGTGGCCGAGGGGCGCCTGGAAGAGGTGATTTCACGCGAACGCCTTGCGGCGGCTCCTCTCCCCCCCCCGCCCTTCCCCCACCTGCAGCCCCCTGGCCTGGGGCGGGGGGTCTCCCGGGAGAGGCCGGCTCGCTTCTCGCGCGCTGGAGTTGTCGGCGGGCGCGGGTGTGCTTTGTTTGCGGGCAAGGTACATGGCGGGCAGCGGCCGTGCGGCGCTGTTGCTCCGCTGGGTCCCGGTACCTCCCTTCAGCCCAGTTCAGACAAGCTCTTTGACTGCGCCCGGCTGAATCGGGGAAGTTCTGCGCAGCAAATCCGCGCTTGGAAAAGGACGGCGGTGCTGCGCGGCGGAGGGGGTCGCGCTTAGGCGTATCTGGGTGGATGAGTGGTGCAGATCCCCCTCCTCGTCTCTTGTTGCAAAGAACAACACAAACACTCCTGCTCTTCCCCTCCCTCCCTTCCTGACTGACCTACATTTTTCAGGATGGGGCGAGTGTGCGTGGTGGTAGTGTGCGAGGCAGCCAAGCTGAGGAGGTTCAGGAACTCGGGAGGCTTCTAGACGGAGCTCTTGACTTGCTGAGAAGAGCGAATGGCAACAGTGACGTGTGCCTTGCCTTGCCTTGCCTTGGGAGAGCGATCCGAGTACCCTGAGATTCAGGGTCTTAGTGACAGAGACCCTTATATCTGCTGTTGGTCTTGGGATTTGCAGCCTTGGCGTGCCAGATCGTCTCTGAGGAGGTACAGAGACCCTCTGCCAAATTATTATGGATGCACACGTATTTAGCTTAGCAAGAGATAGAACTAGGAGATACAGAAAGCCGGCCAGAAAGGGTTCTTCCCTTTCTTCTCTAAATGAAATTCTCCACCTGACCACAGGAAAGTAAATAAGGAACAGGAAGTTTGTAATCCAGTGACTGGTTGGCCCAGGAAGGTTTCATCCCTCATTCCATAATGCTTGTAGCTGTGCAAGTAAACAAAACCTTTTAGCCTCTGCAGGGCTGGGCAAGAGAGAAGAGGTCCAGTGGTCTCCCTGTAAGCAACTGGCCACTTTCTGATTAGGAGGGTTCTTGCAGATAAGTGAAGTAAGTGGAATTTGTTATGATTTTAAAAAGTACAGTGAGGAGGGTTGCTTAATATAGCTTGCTTATTATTTGAGTGGTTAGGAAATCCTGATTCTGCTTTTCAGATGATAAAAATGAAAAACAAACTATTCCACTCCGTACATTATTTATATTTTTCAAATGTTTTTTTTAATCCAAAATCCATCAATGCATGAAAAAGTACATTTGGTATTTCACGTAAACCACTTTTATTCATCCTGATCTGTTTCAAATATGCTACTGCAATGCCACTGGTTTAATTAAATTTATGCCCCCTCTTTCCTCCATTTTTATTCTTAACAACAACAACCCTGTGTGTAGGCTCAGCTAAGAATCAGTGATTAGTCCAAAGTCACCCAGTGGACTTCTGTGGCCTGGTTCTATTACATTAGCCACCCACTAGTTCTCCTGCTGTCCTGTTCTCAGTTAGTCTGCAGTCTGAGAGAGTTGTAATCTAATATAATTGGAGATAGGGTGCCATACTGGAGAGGTTTTAAATATAGAAAAACTATTGTTTCTCTACTTAATTAGTAGTAGAGTTAAAGAATATTACTAATGTGACACATTTCTTCCTTTTTAAAGGGACACAAGAATATTTCCATGTAGTTTTATGTTTTGTATAACACTTTGTTTCTAAATTTAAAACATATCTTTACCATGCAGTCGGAAGAAACATGATGTATTACTCAGAAATATTTTAAACACTGAGTGGCCTAATATGCACAGTAGCACGCAGCTAACTGATTTTGAATGAATAGAATCACTAAGCAAATCAAAGGAAGAATCTTCCCTCCCTCCTGCAAATTTCATCACAATGGCTGGGCTTGGAACAAGGTTTAACTAACAAATGTCTGGATTCATACAGCAAGTAACAAATTAATTAAATGTCTTTATACAGGGTAGTGCCCAGTGTGTTGTGAGTTTAAAATGATGGCATATCTGGGACATGACATAGCCACTGCAGGCCAGGGAAGCAAATCGGTAAAAAGCCTTTGCGTTATAACATCATTGCATGTACATTCTCATCTGGTGTCATCACTATCCGCTGTGAGCTGTCTGTAGGCTCATATGCATATGCATATCTTTTTTTTTCCAAGCTGCTGAGGGCAATTTTTACAGTATCTCCTCCATCCCACTACCAATTTTATCTTTGCAAGAGTCTGGGAATGTAGTTTTGGGGTGGGGTCTGGCTTTATGCTGTATGCAGGATTTCGAACCCAGGACTTCCCAGCCTATGCCCACAGTTAGTCAGCGAATCATGTCTCTTGATCATGGTTCCTTGGTGAAGTGGAATAGCAATAGCACTTAGATTTATATACCGCTTTATAGTGCTTTCCAGTCCTCTCTAAGCAGTTTACAGAATCAGCATATTGCCCCCAACAGTCTGGGTCCTCATTTTACCCACCTTGGAAGGATGGAAGGCTGAGTCAACCTTGGAATGGAAGGCCTTGCTGAAGAGGTGGAGCTGATAAAAAGCATCCATGTTTGCTGAATGGAATCTGTGCTGCTGCTGTTAGAGGCTAAATATAGAGCAGAAGAGGCTGTGATTCTGTATTTAATTAAGGATACCTGTTTTGTTCACCTGCTTTCTATGCACACACAAGAATCAGGCAAAGGTTTGTCTTATCAAACCTCTGGATGAAACATTCTTCTTCTGCCCACTGTTAGCTTCCATTCTCTTTCATTGGCTGTCTTCCAAAATGAAAATCAGGAGAAAAAAGACTTTGGACCCTTCTCTTTGTTCTTTGGGTAGGTGTTCCTTACCCCATCCCATGTGCTAAGCACTGATGTGTCAGTTGTTCCATAGAGCCAAGCAAATGCCATTTCAAGGCATTTCAATAACTCTGCAAAACTTGTAACTGTTTTCAAGAGATACCATAAAAGTTCTTAGAGAAATCTGTAAACAACCCAGAGGAATATTTGTATTTGCTGTATTCCTCCTTTTATTCAGAATACTAGATAACCTGTATTCAATTCAATTCAATTCAAATCAAGTCTTTATTGTCAACATGTGCAGTTAAATTGAATGAACCTCCATCGGTACAATCACACAAAGCACAGAAACACAGAATACATCCAAACACAGAATACATCTCCAGACTTATAAACAAATTCCTAACCACAGGAATATTGGGGCTAGGTACACATTTACACACACACATTATTCCACCGGTCTGTACACATTGCATGTTGCACTAGCACTGTGAGTCTGTTGTATCAAGTCTAGTTGTGGTGTTATGTGGCATTTAGAAGTCTGACGGCTCATGGATAGAAGCTATTTTTCAGTCTATTAGTCCAGCTGGCTATGCTTTTATATCTCCTGTCCGATGGTAGAAGTATGAAGAAGTGCTGTCCCAGGTGAGAGTCATCCTTGAGGATTTTTCTCACTCTGTTGAGACAGAGGGACCTGGTGATTTCCTCCAATGGGGTTATGGGACAGCCCATGATTTTTTGTGCTGTGCTCATTACCCTCTGTAGTGCATTCTTGTCCGCTGTTATTAGACCAGCGTACCATACCGTGACACAGTATGTGAGGATGTTTTCTATTGTTGACCGGTAGAAGGAAGTCATCAGCTGCTGTGCCACCTGGTTTTTCTGTAAGACTCTCAGGAAATGGAGTCTTTGTTGGGCCTTCCTGATCACCTGGGATGTGTTACTTTACCAGGTGAGGTCCTGGCTGAGGTGCACTCCTAGGAATTTGAAGGAGGAAACCCTCTCCACGTTGCCCCTCTTGATATAGAGTGGGGCAGGTTCCTCTCTCTGTTTCTGTATAGTTTCCTAATTTTATTTTACTCTGCTACAAACATCAGAGGCTGGACGGAGAGAGAGTGATCCTAACCCAGATCACTAAGTGAGTTCCAAGGTTGAGGATGGGCTAGAACTAGGGTCTCCTTGCTTCTACACCAATACCTTAATTACTACACCCCACTGCCTGGTGCACATTTCAACATGGTCTGTGTAAGAGTGAGGTTACATACTAATGCTTAGTACAGAATGATTGGGCAATTTTTGCTTTAGAAATTCTCTGCCTGCTCCAAGACACTTAGCTCAGCTGGCCACGTTTTTGCAAACAGAAAAACAAGAGTCTGAGTTGTAGACATGTAGTGGGAGGTAGTAGCTGTAAAGGCAGTTGTGAAATCTGAATTCTAGAAGCTCCTGGTTGGTATTAGATAGCAAGATGCGTTATTCATGATTGGTACATTAAAAAAAAACTAGCCTTCTACTTACATGTGTTTTTAACAGCAGCTTGAGTTCCAGCCACAGCAAGCAACAACAATTCACTTCATGTATGCAAAACTCTGCCTGATGATTTTGTGCAGAGCAAACTGTTTTTAAAAGGCAAAAGAATGAGCCAAGCTATTTTTCCTCTTGATTAGTTGGCAAGCTTGTCTACTCCTTTATTTTTAAACAACAGCTGAACGTGTAGAAAATAAGCAAGGAAAGTTTTGTGCAGTAGTTCATCTCCATTTCAGAAAGACTTCTCTGTTCATGACTGTGTATCAAGGTGTTACTGGAAATGTGTACAGGTAGTCCTCAACTTCCAACCATAATTGGGACCAGAACCTCCATTGCTAAGCAAAGCAGTCATTAAATAAGTCATCAAGTGACTGCTCCTGATCTTACGATATTTTCCAGCTTCCCCCATTGACTTTGTTTGTCAGAAGCCAACTGGAAGGCTGCAGATGGTAATTATATGATCCTGGGCTGCTGCAGTTGCTGTAAACACCTGCTGGTTGCCCAGTGCCCAAATTGTGGTCACATGACAGCAGGGACACTGCAGTGGTCGTAAGCACAAGAGAACCAGCCATGTCACTTTTTTCTGCACTGTCATAATTTTGAACAGGTGCTGAACAAATGGTTGTAAATGGAGGACTACCTGTAAACTGAAGTCTAAAAAACATTGCAGCTCAATTCCCTTGGACGTTATCAGCATTATCAAAGCTACCGTATGTAGAGTCTGGCCTTAGGAATACTACTTCTAAAGTGTACTTAAATGGAGAATGAAAAAAGGTCACAGTCATAACGGGAGTGGTTACTTTCTGTTGTATGCAGAGTGAAAAAGGTGTTACCAAGTTTTGAAACGCCTAACTCTGGGTCATTCATTGTCATACTTCATGTGCTCAGGCTTTTCTGGAAAGTTGGGCAGGCCAAAAAGAGAATGATGGAATTTAACACTGAGATGTGAAATGTATTTCATGAATATTGCAGGCAGGAGGGTGGGGGAGGGAGAGAGGGAGAGATTTCATGACCAGTTGGGTGCCTGTTGCACCCAAAGCTCCGCTGTGTTGACCAAATTGCACTAGGGTTGCACTAAGCAGTGAAACATTTCAAACCAAAAAAGAAAAGAAGTTCAGTTGCTATGATTCAACTTCCAGACAAGATGCATTAAGATCAATTTAGCCCCTTCAGAGACCTTTTCCATTTAAAAAAGATAAATGAACACCACCCGTTGGTTTGACACCAGTGCATTATAGTTATGATTTACAATTGTGAATGTAAGGGAAAAACACAACTTTAGGTCAGAACAAGATGACTTAGCGATGATGATCATGATGGTCAATTGAAACATAGAGGTCCAAGTTGTAATAGCAACTTCTTTAGGGCTATATTAGATCTGGGTTGCAAAAGACTATAGGCAATCGCTAGATGGCAGAAATAGAGAAAACTTCGATTCTTGCTGCTATCTTGTTGTCATCTAGACTCTTTAGATCAGGGGTGTCAAAGTAGGCGCTTGGGGCCCAGATGCGTCATGTGCTGGCCACGCCCAAGCCCAGTTTAGCGAAGGAAAAAAAAAATCACGATATATCACGCGATGGCATGAGTTTGACACCCCTGCTTTAGATCAATCATGTTCAATCTCTGCCTAGATTTGCTATTCTTTGAGTAACTTGACCTTTACCAACAAGTTATACACTTGCTTTACTTCTGCATGCTAGATTGGCTGGTTCCTTTCTAGTTGGCACCTTGACATTTCTGCTTAATTTTATCTTGGTTAGTCCTGAAACAACCAGTGGCTTTTTTCCGTTGCCCACAGGACCCTTGGAAACCCTTTCCTCTGCACGCACAGATTCCCCTATAGCTCCCCAGAAGGTTTCTGCTTTTTTCTTGATTGAGACTTGGGACAGATTATTCTTACTGGGCCATCCTCTCGTCACAGCATTATAACCTGCATTTACTTGTTAGTCAGAAGATTCCTCCCCCTCTCCCCCCTCCTGAAAAAATGGCAATAGGGATTATAATGAACTGATTATGCAGAACGTAGATGTGGAAAGCAAAGGGGAGGAGGCAGCTGAACAGGGGTGGCTCAGCTCCAGACCTGACAGGAACAGAACATTCTTGCTTGGAAAGTGGAGACACGATCTGCAACAGTTATTACATCATGAAGCAGTTGTGTGAGAAGCCCTGCAGGGAGGGAACCTAGAGGAGGGAGTGATATTTTGGAAGATGCAAGCCAAAGGAAGGAATCTGCAGAACAAAGCAACCCTCTAGGAAGAAGCGTTGGCTTGCCCTCTGCAGGGAATTTTGGATTAACTAAATACACTGAAATCCTTTCCAAATAAACTAATAGGAATACTAGTCCTGCCATCCCAGAATTTTGTAGAGAAACTGGCCATAAAATTGGTTCAGTGTAGCCTGTTGTCTCTGGAAAGTGGGGCAATAAAGAGACAGTGAAGTTGACTGTGGGTATCTGGGCAGTTTCTTTGAATGGATTTGAAGAATCTTAGGAGGATGGGGTGGTGTGTGTATACCATCCACAGATAATATATCAGGATGCTAATAACATAGAATTTGGATTGTGTTGTAATAAATCTGTTTATTTCTGAAGCACCAAAGGCATTTTTTTCCTGCAAGAGATAACCAGAGCTTCCTTTTGGAAGTTACCTGTCGTAATGAGAATGGCATCACTTGACCAAGTTAGATCCTCCGTTTTCTGTGTGAGTAGCCCATTATCCAAAGCACCGATTAGCATTATGCTAGTTGTTCAGGAAAGAAAATGCCCTCTGGTTTGCCTCTGGCTTCAGGACCTTGAAAAGAGAGAGTTCATGAGCAGAAATTGAACAGAAGCTCTTCCCAGCACAGCCTTAGCTGTTATTGTTTTCCAAAGGAATGGAATTATAGGGGCAAGTTTAAAAGTTCAGCTCTGAATTCCTGTGATGGTCTCTGTTCAAGAAAGATGTCCAGAGGCTTCCTCTATACCCCAGCACTTATTAATCCCAGAAGCTTTAATTTTAGTCCTTGCTATAAATTTGATGACATGACCTCATTTTTCCTTTAAGATGTTGTCCAGGATTACTGGATCTTGTAATTCAGAATTTAAGGAACTCATTACAAGTGGAATGTAAACTTGTTCCATTATGGCTGCATTCTCATAACACACACAACTAAATCTGTTCATTGCTGCGTTCACATATTCTGCTATGCCCAGACAAATAAATCATGTTATAGTTTATCATGACAGCCTGGGTCGGTAATAAACATTAGATTCCTACAGCAAATTGAATCACAAACAACCTTATCCCATATTAACTAGTCTAATGTATTGTATAAACCTAACGTAATGCCATTTTGGATGTATGCTCTTGTTGCTTTCATAATCAGTCCTTCTGTGTGCTTTTCTGCTTACAGTCAGGTTTGATTTTCAGAACTTTATTGCATTCTTAATTTTACTGCACACTCGTATCACTTTCCTTTGTACTGAACAATTTCTGGCCATTCAGCTTTTATTACATGAAAGCCCCAAACAGAACTTGATTTTCAAAGTGAAAATGTTCAAAGGTTATGTTGTTTTCTTTAATTTGAAAGTCTGGCTGTGACACTTTTGTGAATGCAAAGCACTTGGCATCCGTTCAGATGCACTCTTATCATTTGCTTTGCTTTTGATTACTAGCTCTTATGTAACTGTACAACTGTATTTTTATTCTGATGCTACATCAAATTGGTAAGATCCAGCTCCTCCTATACCGAGAGCTCAAAGTGAGCGGCAATCCTTCTCTCTTCTGACCTCCTTTGAATCCTATCAGACCTACTGCCCCAAGGGGGTGACGCAGACTGAGAAATAGGTCAGCTTCCTCTTCATGCCTGAGCTTGCAGGATCCTGGTTGTATACACCCAATCCAGCTTAGTAGTAGTTCCATGTGCCCTCTAAGACACGAGGCCGGGCCCTGTAGGCAGATCAGGGTGTGGGATTTGGGCTTAGCTGGAAAACCCTTTCTTATTCTGGGTCAAGGCAAGAAAATAATATGTGGACCTAGAGGGAGGATGTTATCTCTTTGAAACCAAGAGCCCAGGAAAGCCAGAAATCTGGTGCACCCCCAGGACAAAATGATAGATAGCAGTTGCACCCTTTCAATTCAGCACCAGGTGATGGATTTGGGAGGACGGATCAAATAAAAGGTAATGTAAAAAGAAAAAAGGCCTGGGAATGCAGACTGCTCCCTCTCCCATGCTGATCAATCATCTTTTTCTTGTAAAGAATAGAATGACACTGACAAGAACAGAATCCTCTTTTTCATCCTTGTATCTTTGCTCTCTGAAGGTCATTTTCTGAAGACTGAAATTTCCTCTGTCTAATTGGAGGCTAGTCTACTTAGTATTTTTAAACAGAATTGGTTTAGTATGGCAGTAGTAGGACCTGCTGCATAAATGTAAGATTTCTATTTGGAATACATACAATGAGCCTTGTGGCTTTGTGATGCATTATTTTGTTCATGAAAGAAGTTTTGTAGGGCAGGGGAGCAAGGACAGAGGAAATACCTTATAGAAGAAATGTCCAGGTTTGAAAAAAGAAATGCGTGGTCCATGAAGATGCTTGAATGAAACATGAATATCAACATGAAAATTAATATGCTTTGGTGGATGCATTTTAATTTCACCCAGATTATTAAAAGTGATAAATGCTTTTTGTTTTTTTACAAAAATTCACAAAATATTGACACTTGCTCTGTAGATATCTGTATAGACGGATGTTTATGGCTTTCTCTGTAGAAATCCTGGCACCATCCAAGATACTAAGATTCTGAGACCGCTGAATCTGGTTGGAAATTGGAGCAAGGCTGATCAGGGAACTGACTAGTTTTCAAGATGGCTTTGCGGCTGTGGCCCCAAATTGTTAGCAGTATTTTCTCCTATTGGTCCCCAATATTGCCTTCTCTGCCTCCCTGCTGCTATTATTTCTTTGTGAAGAAACAGTTTGTAGGCCAGTAGGTTGTTGGCGCTGTGCCGCTCTCTCTTTTCTGGAACTGTTGTGCAATCCATAATCATCAGACCTGTTTTGACTGCCTAGCTTGATAAATATTCAGTGTTTACTGACCTATATTCCTGCTGCCTGTGCCTGGTGAGTGTAGATCACATGTGAGGAAAAGAAAGGGGGGGTTGCCATCATCGTGGGGGAGTGTGCGTGCCACTTGGTACACATGGCCTTGTCTTCTCGGGAAGAAGAGCTTCGGCATTCCTATCTATGTGTCATGGTGGATGTGGAAGGAAGGTTGGGGTGGCGTTCTTTATGCAACCTCTCTGGCTCGCTGGCCTATCCCTCAGCAGTCAAAAGGGGGCTGGAAGATTCCCTGCCTTGGATCTCTCGGCTTCAAGGTTAAAAATCCCTGTCTGGATCCACTTCTTGTAATCTCCATTACTCTCCCTCCCTCCCTCCCTTCCCATGTTATGAGAAATGGGTCTCTCTCTCTCTATCTCTGTCTCTCTCTG
>JAEANM010007771.1:0-17487 GCA_017656035.1 Myanophis thanlyinensis | reverse complement strand
ACTCCCTGAACCTGATGTGGCCCCCTGTACCCGCCATAATTGCCCCTCCCGCCGACCGTGCTAATAAATTGCACCTCATGATACATTACGTGATGACCACATGATGCAGTGAGTTTGACACCCCTGGCTTAGAAAATGTGACTGATACAAGGTCACAACAGTTGGCTTCATGCCTAAAGTGAGACAAAAACTCACAATCTCCAGTTGCTAGCATGGTGCCTTAACTAATACACCAAACTGGCATTCTAGGTGACAGTAGAGAAATTTGACAGAGCTTAAGTGAAAGAAAAAATGGAAATATTCTGGGATATTAAATATTAAGAAGACAATAGTAAAGTCAACCAACATTTGGTGCATTCACAGTTGACAGTGAAGGTAGCAGTGTCAATGAAAATAGTGTTGACTATAGAGACAAAGGCTATTTGCCAGAAATTCATATATTTTATATAAGATATGCAAGTCACAGACAGCTGACAATCTCTGAGCAGGTGCAGAATTTATATCCAGTCATACTAATTTCTTTAATTCTTTAGCACTCTGACTACAGAAGAATTTTTGGTTTTTTAAAATTCATTCGCTATCCTCTTATTCTTTCAAACTGGTTTGATGTTTATATTGTCTGCATTTCTGCTATCCTGTCTAGATAAATTCCTTCAAATTAGACTGGTATTTTCCTGCCCTTAAGGATGTGTGACTGGTAAATAGTTTTCTTGGACTGAAGAATAGTTAAAACAGAAACTCGTGTTAATTTTAGGGGAAAGCAATGACAATGTTAGACAAGAATATGAAGGATGAAGATGTCCCCATGACTACAAGATCAGAATGGTTGATATTATGGTTTTTCTAGTCATGACTTAGAAGATAAGCATCTTCAAATGATGACTTTGGAGACAATAAAATGAACAACAAGTGTAACAAACGCTCTTTTCTGGCCACCTAAAGACTAGCTTTCCCTCTAAGATCAGCTAGTTTCATACCTGGAATATATGTAAGATTCAAAAGATGATGGACTAGAAGAAAACTATAATGGTTGGTAAGATAGAGGATTGAAAACAGTGGATAGACAGGACCAAAGAATGTCCCTGAAAGATCTAAGGATTGTTCAAGATGGGGTATTTGTCCATATTGTTGCCAGGTTATTAATTGGATTATTTAGTAATATGTTTAAATGAACAAGTAGACTTTCATCCCTTCTCTCTGATTAATGGGGGAAGTAGACTTTTCTGTCCCTGATTACTTGAACTCATCAATGATAACATCTGAGTCAAATGAACTGAACTTCATGTGAGCTCAAAAGAAAAGAAATGAACATTCATATTTGACTAGTGATTTATGATAATCTTTCTTTCAATCAACTCAAGTATATCTCATTTTGAAGACTAGAATAGTTTATTTGTACTGCAAGGGAAATTTTATAAGCTAAAGTGTTTTTGGAAACCTACAGGATATCAAGTTGTACAAAAAAGAATAAAGCAAATTTTGCCTGTGAGTGTCTCAGTCTAAGAATATTGAAATAAATTTGGCTTGCTTTAGGTTTCTCTATATGGAAGCCCCCAATACATTAACTGATATTTCAGAAAAGCTGTCTTGCTATATCTACCTGCCATAATCCAAAGAATTATGTACCTTGATTGCTTGCCCTTCATCTTCTGCAAATTCAACAAAATCTCTTGTGTCAAGCGATTTCTTCTGTGCTTGATTCTTTTCTTTCTCCTGGAGATGTATAGAAATATACAATAATCAGGTAGGCGATAATGACAGAAATGCAGCTACATAGGTGATACAGTTGCCAATAGACAGTTACCTTAACAGCATGTATTTAAAAAACTATTTTTGCATTCAGAATCCTGGTTTACTTACAGAAGAATATGACCTACTGTACATGCATACCACATCTCTTTATCATTGCATCAAATCATAAGCGCAATTTTATTTTATGTTCTAAGATAAACTTTTGCAATTTGATGTTGTACAGTAAGTTAGGCATCAACCTAAAATTCCGGTTGACATGACCAAAAGTAAAATGCAGTACATTTGGGGGAGATACAAAGTTGATAAATGTTGTAAATCAGATATTCCTGTGCTGCAGATTCTTTGGCATTATCAAATCTATTGAATCAATAAGAGCTAAAACACTGGAAGTGCTTTAGTTCTCATAATCTTCATTACGTTGTGGTGAAACTAGATACAATTTACAGCTAATTATTGGCCTTTAAGATCTTTTCTTATACATTAGCTGACTGCTGAGCTTCATAGAACATGTTTTGACTAGTGTGAGGAGCCCTTTCCATGTGGAAGCCAGTGTTGGTTATTGGGTATTTTGTTAGTGTGCCACACACCAAACAATGGCGAAATCCAGGATATGAAAGTGATTGAAATAGACAATTGTTCTACTTCAGTGAAATTTGAAGACAGGAAGCAAATCCAAATTATTAACCTCAAAGCCAAATTTTGATTCTAGAAGATTCTAACTAGTTTTCAATGATTAGAGAATAAAATAATAGTAAAATATTGCTAGAGGAGGATAAAATAATGCAGTAAAATGGTGAACAGATAGGATTAGAAGAACTGCAAGGAAATCCAATCACTAAAATATAAGAAGGTATCCTAGTCTAAGTCAGACATTGATCCATTTAACTCAATATTGGCTAAACTGACTAGCTATTGATCATGGATAGAACTGATAGGATTAGATGGTCTTGTTGTTCAGATCCCTGGAACTTAATTTAAAGCTCAGCCACATTCAGCTCCATATAATTTCTGGTCATTGACCCATTTCTCAAAAGGCTCACCTGCATTCTTCTGAAATCTTCACGACTATAGAAGGCAATGTACCCTTCACTCTCTTTAGCCAACATGACTGTCATGTAGAGGAGCAGAAGACTTGTGATCACCTTTTTTGGAACCATCCTGAAGCTTTATAAAACAAATTAATAATAATGAGGAAAAATGGCACTAATCACAAGAGATTATGATTTTTCCATCATGTTTCTTTGACTTTTGAGTTCATATTTGACTAACAGTTTCAACTGTGGCTGTATATTAGCAAGAAATGATTGTCTTAGTTAAAGTTAAGCAATTGTTTCTTGTTCCTGGCTAGAAAGAACCTCCCACAAATGTGATAATTATGAAATATAGTTCTGTGGCTTCAGTACACTGTTTCACTGGGGTTATTTTGGCAAAAAATATTTTCTTTAGGCCTTTTGACTCTGCAATTTACATGTCAGTTGGCACATTTTTCTAAACTAGGGTTTTGTCAGGGTTCCATACAAGATCAGCAACGCAATCAAAACTCCAAAGAGACAAAGTCCAAGGAATAAAATTTTATTGAAGACATTGTTCTGGTACAGCCTGGAGAAATCCCGAATCTAAAGTTCCTGGGCTTTCTCCACTCAAGTAAAACTGAAAGTTCCACCCCACTAATTATCACATGTTAATTTCTCACCAACCCTTTCAAAAAGTGATTCAATGTTTCCCTTAAGACATTCACCCCGAAGTGTCAAGTGTCCAGAGAAACTTTCTCATGAGAATTAGACCTAAAAGAATGCAAACAAGATAATAATTTCCAGTTGTCTGTACCAACTCCCCCTTCGTCCTCTCAGCGACCTTGCAAAAGGAAAAAAAAAATGTGTCAAAGTTAAAAGGCCCCAAATAATACATTAAACAATGGCCAATATTCTTCAGCAGAAAACTCCCAGTCCAAAATGTCCTTTTAGACTTGACAGTTTTCTTTAATCATACGTTTGAGTAGGGAGAAAAGAAGTTTTGGTGAGTCCATCCAACATACTAAACCTGAAGCCATATTTTATCAGTTAAAATGGCTGGGTTCACACAACTTTTCTTATACAAAAACAAAACAGTCACTTTAAGACTTGATATGCATATATGAGTACAGGTCAAAACCATTGATAGTTCCAAATCATGAGATCAGTGTAGGATTATCTGTGTATATGTAGCTTGCAGTCACATCAGCCCTTTTCTTTTAGAATTCTAATTGCAGAGCCCCTGATTTACTGCAGCAAATGAAAAAAGGAGTTTTAACTCTTTCCCCACTGTTTTACAAAAAGAGGAAAATCTTCTCTTTGGCCTAAATCATTCTCTTTTTCCTAAAAATAAATAAGATAAAATAAAAATCTTATGACTGCAAGCCATGCTTTTAATAAAGCATGTCATTAAGATCTTATTTATACTTTTTCTTGGAGTTAAATAGAATGTAGAACTCATCCTGAAATTGTGATGTTTTTAGTTTTTATTTGCATTATTAGAATTTATGATAAAGCCCTGCTTGCTAATAACTGAGAATATTTGTAGCTCAGGGTTGACATGTGGGATCCTTGGTGCTCTCTGAGCAATAAAACAAACAAGCTCAAGGGACTACCAAGGACCCTTCATGCCTTGTTTGGTTCAAGTTTAGCACAGTGCTTTATTCCATCCATTGTTTTTCATAAAGCATGTTTGCTTGCTGTATTGTTAACCCAGCCAAGAATGGGCTTTTTCAGTACACCAAGGTTAAACATGATTTAGCATATGCAAACTAAACCCGTATCTCTTGTTTAGAATGGTCTGTTCAACCTATGATATTTGTGGGCTTCCATTTCTATTATTCCCAGTGAACATGACCATTTCAGAACTTAATATATATTAAAATTTATCTGAACCACTGCAAGTAGCATTTTGATGATGTGTGCATAATGACTGAACTCTCATAAACCAGTCTTCAGAGGTAAAAACTTCTGCCAATAGATTTAGGTGCTACATTAGTCTCAGGAGTTCAATCCTTCCCAATCACTGTCATTCATGTACACATATGTATTATGTATGTATGCACATACATGTATGTGTGAAGGTCTGTTTTGCAACTGCTTTCTCCAAAGCACCTGAGGGCAGGACAAGAAGCAATGAGTGGAAACTAATCAAGGAGAGATGCACCGTAGAAGTAAGGAGAAATTTCCTGACAGAACAATTAATCAGTGGAACAACTAGCCTCCGGAAGTTGTAAATGCTCCAACACTGGAAGTTTTTAAGAAGAGATTGGATGACCATTGTCTGAAATAGTATAGGGCAGAGGTGGGCAATGATGGCCCCTTTAAGACTCATGGATTCAACTTTCAGAATTCCTGGCTGAGAGTTGGCTGGCTCAGGAATTCTGGGAGTTGAAGTCCACGAGTCATAAAGGGGCCATAATTGCCCACCCCTGGTATAGGGTTTCCTGCCTAAGCAAGGGATTGGACTAGAAGACCTCCACTGTCTGTTCTGTTCTGTTCAAAACCTTCAAAATGTGAGGACTACTAGCTCATGTTGGCTGGCAATTCTGGAGTTTTAATCACAATATGTTTGCTTTCCGCATAGAATAGGGATTAAAAAAAAGATGAACAAGATTTATAAGGAAACATTTTCATGTTATTCCCACATTGGCATTTGTAGTCCAGCGCGCAAGATGTTAAGTGCCAACTATCTTGGCTATCAAATGAATAAAAAGACAAAATGCAAATACATTAAATAGCATTTTAAGTTGTAAATAGTTCAAAATATAAACTATGACTTTGACAAATTCTTATTTGAACTCAATAATACAAAATCTCTTTTTTAGACTTGTAACTCACCAACGCCTTACTGATATGCAATGGCAGCCCTTTAGAAATAAATCTTCTCTGAGCTGAGAACAAAGTCAGAAGCTCCAAGAAATACTTTCTCTAAGCCAGTAATTTTTCTAAGTTGCTGCAGGACATCTGTATTTGCCTCGTACCTCTGCCATATTCCAATATTTTCATAAGTAATTATTGACAATTTACCTTAAAATTGAGCTGTCCAGCAACTAAGTGCACTTTTAAAAAAAACCCAATTATTCCCTACATTTGTTCATTCTCGAAATATGACTAGAGGAAACCTGGTAGCTCTTTACAGAAGGCAGTCTATCTTCTAATTAAGGAACACCTGACCTAAGGAACACCAGTGTGATTAGATTAAGCAGAAGACTACTTCTGGGTTCTCACATCATTTCATATTTTTATTTGGTTGCTTAACAAAACAGAGTGAGTTAGGTCACATTTACTATTAAGCTATAGCTCATGCTTAAAAACTGCAGTATTTAAGTTAACATAACCCAGAATCAGTTATTCCAGAATCAATCAAATCCAGGGGTAGAATCCGACCAGTTTTGCTACAGGTTCGGTGCGGGTGCATGTGCAGCAAAGGCACTTCAGTGCGGCTCTTTAAAGTGCTTTTAGAGGCACCAGAGGCAGTGGGGATCATCAGGAAGGCTCCGTAGGTGCTGCAAACAACTGACTCAGGTAAGTAAACAAAAAAAAAAAAAAAAAAGGAAGCTTGTATAGGGAAGGATAAGGGCAGGGGTGGAGCCAATTTCAAATCTCTACTACTGGTTCAGGTGATGTGGTGAATTTCAGGTGATGTGGCTGAATTTCACCACTGATCAAATCACATAAACATTTAGTGGTATACAGTATATGAATCCAGCATCCTTAGACTTATATTTGAACTTCATCTTGCTCCAGCCTTCAATATTCCAATTCCCTGTTCATTTCTGGGTACAGGCAAATGGTTGGTTGTTGTTATAGCCAATCAGCAAAGTGTTATTTGGCTGACATATTACACCAAATCACATTATGGTTCAATGTATTGTGTGAACCTGGTTTATATTTTATGTTTGTTCTTCAGACCAGAATTGGAACTTGTTTCAAGCAAAATTCATGCCTACTTTGGTAGGGAATCAAGGCTAATTTCTCACAATCCAGAAAAACAAAGTATAGTGTGCCAAACCTGATAATCAGGGTATTGGAAAACTCAAGGAGATGAGAAAGGAAGGAGTGGAAGTAGTATATATAAATTGATCTATGCCTATAGTTGGGATAAGAGATTAGAGGCTCTGTTTTCTTCTGTAATACTAGATTATTCGCTGATGAAATAAAGATTGAGGGATCTTGCAAACCCAGTGGACTGTTACTAAGAAAACCACATTTATAACTGAGTTTCCAGGCATTTGAAATTGTCACTCAGCATTGCTAAAATGAAATGTTTATTGTAGTTTTAAAACTGTATTTCAGAATATTTAGGTATTTAAATGGAGAATGTAGCATGAATTACTCTTTTTCATTTTTTAATAATTCATCCCCTGATGAGAAAAAAGTTCTGGTTTTTACAAAAAAAGAAAATTTTGTATTGTTATTATATTTTCAAGTCTCTTCTTCCTTCCATACATTTTGACAGAGGGATGAAATCAGACAGCTGTAGTGAGAAGAAATCTAAAACTGCATATGGTCAATTTCCATTAGTATGCTTAACTCCTTAATAAACCTTGATAGGTTAATGTCAAGAACATGGTTTATCACCCCCACTTTATAGGAACCTCAGTTTAAGGGACTGTTGTAAACTAGTTTTCAACATGACTGGACAACAAGACGGCATTGCAAGGAAAGATTATGTAAACTATTTTTAGGAATTGCTTTAATTATTAAATGCTCTTTCATGAACAAACTTAATGAAGTGTGGTCAAAATACTTAGAAGCTTTAATCCTGAGAGTTAATTAATTTTTTAAAAAGTACTTTCACCATTATATGGATACTGCTCTTGGGTCAGATTTAATTCTAATCAAAACTTCATGTACTAATAATGCTGTGCAGTTTCTGAAACCAATATTCTTAGCACCTAGGTTATGGTAGAAGAAAAGGAATTAAATATATCATATACACAGTGTTTTTTATAATGTGTATAATTGGATGTGGGCTTACAGTGCATTCAAAATCTATTCACTATGTATTGCATCCAAACATCTTTTTTCCCACCTTTCAAAGACCAAGGATATTTCTGTTGAGGTAAGGCAAGAAACTATATGTACCGGTAATTTATTGTGGTGATTTTACTTAAGACTACAGATTGGATCTGAATAATTAGATACTATACAGCTATACTTATTCTTTTGTTCACTTAAATTGAATGCACTACACAAATATCAAAGGACTGGAAGCTAAACATTATGATGCCCATCTATAAAATATGTAGTTGAGAATTGCTGGCAGCTATTGGCTCATCGGCCTTTAAAGCATACAGTAATAAATAAGATGAAGCCTAAATATCTGTGAAATAAATTGGCTGATTTATCTTTTCAGGAACACTTGATAATTCAACAACTATTCAAAACTATTTTAACTCAACATTGTTGAGTTTGTTACTGTTTGTTACTATTTTGCAGCATATTTACCTGCTCTTAGTTCATGGACAAAGTTTTCACTGTGTTGCAAACTAGAAAATATCTTGTTTTACATTAACAGTTACATAGAGCACACCAAATGGTTCAATTCTGGGCAGTATATAAAGTAAACAGTTATAATACAATAGACACCACACTTCTCAAATGTCCAAAAAGAACCAACGGTCATTTAGAAAAACAAGAACATTATACAAGGAGTCTATCAACCTCTCTGACCCACAACCTGCAAATAGGGTTTCATGAATCAGAGTGTAAGCAAAAGCTTTTCCCTTCTATGTGGTAAAAGAATAATACTATAACATAATAAAATCTAAAACAAAATAAACAGCATTTCACGAGCAGCTGTTACATGTTTAAAAATGGATGCTAGAGCCCAAAGCCTCAGAGTGAATTTCTGGATAGTGCTTTGAGCTAATTGCACCATACAGCTCAGTGAACCAGAATCATGACTTCTGGTTTGCCATGATTGAAAAGGGGATACTCATAACTATATAATACAATCTGCTTCCTGCTTTGAACAGTGATACCCACCTTTGCACAAATACTTTATTGTATTTGTCATCTCCTCATGGCTCAAAATCAGTTTACCTTTTTTGCTTGTTCTGAATTTTCCTTGCGATTTCTCTGCTTGGGCAGGAAAAGCCTTCCAGTTTCCTTTAGTCTGATTGGCTACATCCCTGAATGCCCCTTCATTGCTTGGCTACCTAGGCCCAGCTTCTCTACATTAATATTCTGGTTATACATTCCAAGCAAACAGTGTGTTTCCTATTTGTAAATTAGCAATACTTTTAAAATAAAAGAGTCCAAATTGTTATTTTGGGAACTGGATCCACTTTCATTACTCTCTTTTCTCATCATTTAGGACAGAAAGAGTGGGTAAACAGTACAAAGACACAAAAACTCAGGAAAAATATTTCTGTCTTGTTGCACAATTGCTTTTGCCTCCTATTATTCTGTCAGCCTGGAGAGACCCAACAAAGTGTATTTGCCACTCATATTTTCGCTTTTGATTGGCCTTTTAAATATTCACAGATTTCATGCTTGGAGGAATATCTGACTGGCTCATATTTCTCCAAAGAATAGTTGGTAGAGTTGTGTTTTCTTGATCCCACCCTGATCTAGATCAAAATTTTTCCCATCTGCTATTTGTAATGGAAGTAACGGAAGAGCTTTCTTTCTTTAGTGAGCAGTAATAGAGAAGAGCTTCCAACTCACTCAGGACCATAGAAGGAGGTTGCAGGTCTCAAGCCATAGAAGGAGATTACAGCTCTCAAACCAGCTTTTTTTTTTTTTTTTTAAGTTAAGCTATAAGAGAAACGAACTGCATGGTAAATATCACTCCTTCTTTGGCTTTGAGTCATATCAACTATTTAGAGATTTTTGAAAATCAAGTATAGATTAATATGGCATTAGATTTTATAACTTTACTTTTGTCAGGTATATGTACAAGACTATTGTAAGACGAATAAATGTGGTTTAACGTAGATCTACAGTAATTTTAGCATACTCTTTAAATTTCACACAATCTTCGCATAAGGAGAAATGGAAGAATAGCAAACACAATTGTTTTACTGAAAAGCTTTCTTAGCATAGAAATGAATGTGTAGAATGCTTACCTAATGAAAGCCTTGTCTTCTTTTTTGCAGATATTCGTCTGAGGTTCTCTCCTATCACTTCTCTGCAAACACACAGCTTTTTTATAATCCATCTCAGCACCTAATGACATCAACAACTGTTCTTGTTGGCACCCAGGGCTCTTGAGGAATCTGGGGTGATTGGATACACAGGAATATAAAACTGGTCTGTTTAGCTGGGTTTGGTAAAATATCAGAGTTTCTAATTCACATTGATTGTTGCCAATGGAAATTCTGAGCTGTGTTTTCATTGCTTTTTCCTCCTTTCCGCTAGATAACGTAATCAATTTATCTTTGTAACTGTAGGCTACAAAGCACACCCAATATCCTTAGAATTCAAACATCTTGATGTATGTCACAAACCTCTTCCGTGAATATTATCACTAATACTTTTAATTTTATGTTAGCTGGTTGCATGGTTAAGGAGTTAACTTGACTTCCAGATTACTGTATATGTCAGGTTTCTCTCTCTTAAATTATACAGAATCCCATGAAGATAGCACAGCCTTCTTTTAAAGCAAGCACTTAAATGTTTATCAATTTTCATGCACTGTGGAAAATTATAGCTTTTAGTGTATCCCACCATTTATTCAAGTTTTTGGTATTATAAATAAGGTGTAAACACTGTAATTATGTGAACAATGAGATTCTACAAGTCAGATATTTCCTGCTGTCATAAATGATGTCCCAAATTATTGCCCAAAATAGAATATGCCATATAGACATATTTAATCACGAGGAATATATTTATGTTGCACAAGTATGCATTTCATTTATTCTTGACTATTTCTGTTTGATATGCTATACCTATCAAGTGTGTGTAAAAGGCTAGTTATAGCTCTTCAAATTATTATTCATAATCTACATTCATAGTTTTAAGACCAAATCTAAAAGTTTTGGTATATGATTTATTCCTTTCATTAGTATAAGCATGTATATGCAGTCCTGATTTTCTTCTAAGCATGAAGGAAACGCACTTCCTTTAACTAACTGTAGACATCATGGAAAGCTAGTCTAACCTTCCTAATTTGCCACTAAAAATGGATGGGGTTGCATTTTGTATTTTGAATATGGACACTAGCACCAATAGATTTCTGCTGAGGCTGGGAATAGTCTCTGTATGTATAGGATTACTTACTTGGATGTCAGAGAGAGAGAGAGAGAGAGAGCATTAGGTTAAAGGGAAACAAATACAAAGAAGGATATATATTTAAAAACAATAGGTGAACTTTACATCAGAAATGGCCCTTTGAAATTTTCCAACCTTCTCTGTTTATGGGCAGTAAAATTGGGGTGGCCATGTCTTTCTTGAGAAATTCTAAATTAGTTTTGAGGCTGTGGTTCACCATTACAAATGGTAGTGGAATATGAGACAGGCTAGCATGGTAAAAAATTGTTTGCTTCTTCTGTGACGGCTCATCGAAGAGGTCCAACAGTGGAATTTCACCCACGTTTTATGACTAGTTTCCACCCATCATTCCAGTCAATAATGTGATGTTTGACATAAAACACTCTTTAAAATGTATTGGTAGTTAAGGTACTCCCCAGAACCTTTTGCATTTATTGTAGTTTATTGCAAATCTTATAAAGTGGCCACAGCTGTAAACCTCCAAAAAGGGCCAAATAGCTTTGCTTCTAAGAAGTTTGCATCTTCCTCTGACAAATTTGTGACACCAGTTTTCATTTTAATTGAGTTTTAATTTTTTACAGCTATGATGGATGTGGTTGTGAGACAGCAGATGGTGTTGGGAACAGCAAATTAATTATCAGGAAAGGTCATTCTTTGAAAGCACAAAATCTTTCACATCTACCCCCTCCCTTTTCTGCCAGAGAAATGTGCCTGAAATGTGTCTGCCAGTCATATCAGGGACAGTTTTTAAAATAAGAATATAGTAGATCAATCATGTTTGTAACTATTAGTGTCAGAGAATAAATTCACAATGTAGATACTGTTTCCATAGCATGTAATTTTGGGGCAAAATGAGCACTTTTGCTACCTGATGTAATTTACTGAGGAACCATTCATTACAGTAGCACAATAGTTATTTGTAGCATGAAAGAGAAAAAAAAATCATAGCTTGCAAAAGTTGCTAAGAAGCCAGAATTAAATTTAATGGAAATTTATATATATATATCAATGTGATTCCTAATATCTCCTCTTGATGTCATTAGCATCAAATGTTTTTGGTTGTTTCCAAGCCATGCTTAATGATCAGCTAGCTATTGAGATCATTTTTGCAAGTTCTCTGTGTCCTATTGACATCAAGATAGTTGGAATAAGGGGGAAAGGGCCTTTTCTGTGTCTGCATCTTGGTTTCTAGAACTTCTCTGGTTTATGGAAACATATATGGGCACAATAGCTGTGTGGTCTTCCCTTTCTATCCCCTGGATTCTGCTGCCTAGTGATTGGCTTAAAGAACATAACTTGCATTACTGGTAGTCCTTAACTTAGGACCTTTGACAAGTTGAAGTTATGAAGGTGCTGAAAAAAAGTGACTCATGACAGGTCCTTGCACTGACAACTTTTTGCAGTAACTCCATAGTCACATGGTCAATGTTTTGGCACTTAGCCAATATTTATGATGATTGCAGCATCCCGGGGTTCATGTGATCGCCATTTGCAACCTAAGTTTCTAACAAGCAAAGTTAATGCAGGAAGTAAATCATAATGACCATATGATTTACTTAACAGTCATGATGATTTGCTTAAAGGACTTCAACAAAACAGGTTGTAAAATTGCTTAATGCCCACCTCACTTAATGACAAAAATTCCAGGCCCAATTGTTGTCATAAATTGAGGGTTACTTGTAATTCCTTATTATATTTAAAAAAGAAAACTCTAGTTCAGTGTTAGTGAACAAATCATGGAAGCATCCCATGCATTAAGGTTAATGCATTTATCCAAATGCAAATGTTTAATATTCAACAAGTGGTACCAAAAACCATTGTATCAATTTAAGTACAATGTTGTATTATATTGGGTTGGCTGGATGTGGAGCAAAAGTAAGTCAGAAAAATCCTGAGACATTTGTTAGGAAATGAAGGCAGTGGAGGTACTTTTCCTTGAACAATACACAACACACAGTGTAAAATGTCTGAAAAAAGGAAAAGGGATCCTGCTGCCAGGCAATCTTCATGGAAGGAGCTCAGGGATCAACGAGTTTGCTGCCTAAGAAGGAAATGGGGATATGTCTATATGTGGATAAATGTGGATGGATGGAAGAAACATTTGTATGAAAAAGTAGAATTTAGGATGCAAGAAAATGATGTGACTGTGTGATTGATCCTGAGATAGAAATAATGTACCATAAAATGGTGATCCTGAATGAGAAAGAGTACAGGGAGTGATACCTCTTCCATCTCACAAGGAACATCTAGTTTTAAACAGATGGTTTGGAAACAAGCTGATCTCTTCTGAAAAGTAGACACGTTCTAATCAAGCAACATTTGCAGACTGTGTCAGCTAATGCGTAGATACATTCTGGACAACAGCGCAGACTGCTTTATCTGTGGATGTTCAGCTTTGCTAATGAAGAAAAGTGCCTTTGGCAACTTTTAATACATTTTTCTTAATATTAGATTTTGTCCCCTTGCGTACATAAATATTTGAAATTCAGTGGGTTTTAACATAGGCCCATTTACATTATAAATATTTTAAATGTGCAGCCTTTAACTTGTGTTTCTATTCTTCCCTGCAGACTGCTTGCATTTCTCCCAATTTCTGTGCAAATGTAATTCATGTTCATTCATTGGAACATAGCAGGGATGGGAGACACAATCAATAGTAAGATTTAACTCCTGCTGGGTTTGGACCACAATGCTATATGCTCCTCTTTTTTTTTTAGAAGGAAAACAACATTAGAATAAACAACACTTGGTGGGGGTCTTGTTTTCTTGCTGCACTGTGTCATTTCTTCTGCCTCTTTGCTTAAAACTTCATCCCATGACTATTGTCCAATCCTTATCTGGGAATATTATCACTTATTTCAACAAAAGCTAATTCAGTTTCAAGCAGAGCCTCCTGTGACAAACAATAAAGTCTTGATATCATTCCTCCCCTCTTTCCAATAAAACAGCTTAATGATCTTGCTAAAGTATATGTCCCCTCCTGTACCATGAAGCAGATATAATATTGATATTTTGGGATAATTAATTTTAATATATTAAATTTTTAACTTTTGATAAAAAATTTTAGAATTTTTTAGTAATAATTTTTTAAAATAATACAGCAAATTTAATGTTTTTATATTGGTTTTAAATGTTGTTATTGTATTTTTATCGGCTGTAAACCGCCCCGAGTCCTTAGGGAGATGGGGCGGTATATAAATATGATTAAAGATAAAGAAAGATAAAGATAAGGCCTGTTCAAATGCAAGCTATTTTTGCAAGTCAATAATCTCATACTATCCTTGTGCATCCCTTTTGTGCTTTAGCTAGGCAGATTTTTTCAGTGAGACTGATTGTTTTCTCCTCATTACAATCATGTCCACAGGAGATGACAATAGCAGCCATCTATGTTTTTGGAAGCAACTAGAAACACTTTATGACTGAGCTGGCATACAAGTTGATAATAAGTGAACAAGCAATGTATTGGAATGAAGATAAACCTACAACTTGCTACTTATGATTCAACCCTATAAAAGGTGGATCCTCTCTGAGGGAATCAGGCCCTTCATTTTCATTGGTGTTCCTAGGTTGTGCTTCTTCATCAAAATGTTAAGAATTAGTGCAATGGCCGCCAACATTTTGGGGCCCAGGAACTGGTTCCATGGAGAGAAATTTTTTCCATGGATTGGAGGGGGTCATGATTTCTTATTCTGCTTGTATCCCACAGATAGGGCTTTGCTTGTTTGTGTGGCCTGGTTACTATCATGCCATGGCCCAGTCCACAGACTGGGGGTTGGGGACCCCTGTATTAGTTGACCACATTGAGACTTTTTGCTCAAGAGTGACATTTAACAGGATAACTTGCTCCTCATTTCCTTTCTCTCTTCCCACTATCTTAAAGGAATACAATATATTAAGCTGACAATGCTAGTATAAAATACTGCAGAGAGTGAAGGAACTTTACTATAAATATGTAAATTGCAGGTACATTCAAATCAGCAAAACAGTGATGCAGGATACCTGAGAGCCATTGACAAAGATTGAAACATTAGCTCTCTAAAAGTTAAAAAAATAAAAACTAGCATTTTGTGTTTCTGACAATGCTTCTTTACTCTCACAAATGTCCTATAGAGAAGTCAACTGATATTTTGTCTTGGTTTTGAAGTCCTAGATGCAATGTTCCTTGTCTTGTTAAAGAAAATTAGCTGCCAGTATGATAAATCTAACATGTAAAATATAGCTGCTCATATTTTTGTAAAATTACTGGGGATTTTTGAATAGCATCAATGCATTTTTTTCCCAATACTTTCAATATACAGATGCCTATTTTGTTTCCCAAATCTTAATGCAGTTAAATCTTATTATTTTTTGAGACTTGTGAATGATATTTATTGGTGTTTGATCATTGGGGACAGCCAATTTTCAACTTTGATGTACAAGTGACATTAAAGACCATAATTCTCCAGATGGCACTGGCCTTCTATATGACAATCAAAACACAATTTTGCAGACTGGTACTCAGCTTTTTAACAGGTAATTCTTTAGGGGGTAGTTTGATTGTTCAGCTTAAAGACAACACATTTACAGAACATTTTAATTTTCTAGCACAAGAAGTAGTTCTTACCATTGGTTCGTTATGTTAAACTAATGGTTCATATATTGAAGAAAAAATGAATGTAATATGCCTTCACACATTTATTGCAGTAACTGAAGTAGATGATTCACATGGAGATCCAACACAAAGAGTTTTAATTCACATTTAGGATCTCACATTATTGATATGTGCCATAATCCCATTGAGGTTATATATATGTGAGTCCCCAAAGAGGACTCACTGTATATTTGGATTTTATTGTTTGGTTTTTATACTTCTTCCCAGTGTCCTTTGACCTTGGGGCAGATTATACTGCAAACCATTTTACATAAATAAATTAGGGAAGGCTTTGGAGATTGCAGGGAGTCTCCAAGTCTAGTGGGATAAACTGGAAAAAGAAGCTCATAGTAATGAAGTACCGCTGGGCCCAGATTTTGATCCAATCTTCTTAGAGAAGCCTCTAAGCCTGTGGGAGCAATGACAATGTCTATTGTGCTTGGAAGATACTTTAGCCATTTACACTCTGGTTCTTTCCAGTGTAGCTGGTCATATTGGACTAAGACAAGAAAGCTAGTGGCAAGAAGACGCTTCTTCCATCATGTCGGCTGACATATCATAAAGAGTATCAGAGGTGGAAGCATTTGCTTTATATGAGTGCAGAGTATAGAGTATAAGGAGTATAGAGCCTGTAAGAAAGACAGGCTCTACATTTATTATAGAAGGATGAAAATGTATGCCACTTCTTTGTCAAAACCTACAAGTTCTAAAGTCTGTTAGTTTTTAATGCAAAAGACCCAAGTGGTAATCTAATTGCATAGAGGTGGGAACACTATAGTAAATAGGGGATATTAAAATCACTGTGTAGTAATGATCACCAACTTGGATTATTTGAAAGGAATCTTAATAAAGAAATAATCTTAGAAATAATCTTTTTTCTTTGTATAAGAAAAAATCTTATATGAATTCATACATGTTTTTTACACTTTCATCCTCAAATATGTTATTTGGTTGTAGCATTGCCTGATATGCATAGGTTTGCAATTAACATGCATTTTTGTATATTGTTTCCACTTGATGTGAATATACAGCTTTTTGTAAACATTTTTTATTAAAAAAGCATAGCAATATTTGAAAAAGTGCAGATACTAAGTAATAATTGTTGTTAGATTTGTTCATGGTTTAGAAATTACCACATTAGGTAGGCTTGCACTAAAATATATCTGATATTAAACAAGAAAGCAGTGCAATGTGTTTAAACAATAGAAGCTAAAAGGCAACAATCATTCTTCCAAATTCTTCCCATTTCCTTAATACACATAAAAGCCCATTGTGCAAGTTTATGAATTGCAAAGCACTAGGCAAAATTAATTTTTTAGTCTGCGTTGAATCTATGAAATGTAATGTAATGGATGGGTGGAGAAAGGACTATCTGAACTGCTTACTTCTTTACTTTTTCTTCCAACCATCTGTAAAATATCTGCTCATTTCTTAAATCTGCTCGGGCATTATGCCTGTTTATATTTCTGTGACCCTTTGCTGAAATGCAGCACTAGGATGAAGTTTTCTTACTGAGCTACGAATGGAAGGATTAACTTTCAGAAGTCACTTTGGTTTACTCTGTGTGGATGTGGCTATTTGTGTATGGGTGCAAATGGCAGAAGGCTTATTGCTCTATAAAGATGGGTGGGTTCCTTCATTAGGCCTCTTCAAATTAGAATTTGTTTTTCAAACTTATGCAAACTGATATTATTCCAATTTTCCAAGGTCTAAATTAACTCAAGATACCATTACTTTGATTTTGGTCCTTGGTTATGCCTGCCTCAAGAGCCATGTATTTTTATTGTTGACATTTTTTAAAAAACGCTGCAAAATTCGGGATATTATGTCCTTGTTTTCATTGTAGCTTCCCAGAGGTTTATGCTATAG
>JAEANM010007770.1:2987-17488 GCA_017656035.1 Myanophis thanlyinensis | reverse complement strand
TTTTTGAGGGTAGGAGTTGAAACAGTTTATGTCCAGGATGTGACTGGTCCTTAAATATTTTCCCAGCCCTCTTTTTGGCTCATGCAGTTGAGGACTATATGTAATCTTCAATATTTGGAGAATAAGCTTGCCTGTTTTGTTCCTTATTTCTAGCCCAGAGTACTCTTCAATAATCATAACACCTAACTCAGGGGTGGAATCCGACCGATTTTGCTACTGGTTCGGTGTGCACGCATGCGCTGCAAACACACTGCAGCACAGCTCTTTAAACCTCTTCTACAGGCCTCAGAGGCAGCTGGGATCATTAGGAAGGATCCGTAGAAACTCCAAACAGCTGATTAAGGTAAAAAACAAAAAAAACCCGAAGCTCATATAAGGAAGTATAAGGGCAGGGATGGGTGGGTGATGTCAATTTCAAATTGCCACTACCAGTTCGGGCGATGTGGTGTGATCCGGCTGAATTTCACCACTGACCTAACTACAACAGCACAAACTGAAAGAAATCTAGGGACTTTGAAAAAGGATCTGGGAGCTTCGAATAAGATGTGACTCATAAATGCCCATCCCTAAGACACATTTATTTAAAAAAATAACTTGTATTTGGTTTGTAAATACTTTCAAGAGGGGACAGTTACATAAAATGCTATTTCCTACTGCAGTGAACATCTAAACATGCACAAAAATATACTTTTGGTTTTGGCCCCAAAGCTATTCAAATATTTTAATTCCTGCTGTACTCATCTTCTGTGCAAGTCCTTATCCTGAATTAATATTTGCCAGCTAGGAGAAACAACCTAGAGCTTAGAAAGTTATATTTAAAAGGCTTAAGCAAATTTAACACCAGCTCCTAAAATACTACCTTGTCTCACATCAGATAAATTCTTTAAAGGAAGAGTGGGTTGACTAGACCTATGGAATCCGTTTACCCTTTGTTGAACCCCAAGCTTGGGCCAGAGGCAAAACAGTGTTTCAAGATGAAAGTACACAATGATATATCTTTATTAGTTATTTTCTAGCATTGCTATAATGGTTTGGTAATTCCAATTTTATTTCCCATTCCCCACTCTTGCAAGGCCAAAGTTTACATAATTATCTCCTGCTGTTTTCTGTACCAAACAACTCCCAGTCACAAAACAATCAGAGAATCAGAAAAGTCATGTTTCTGCTATTAACTCTATTGCCATGGCTAAAAAGACTCATTGTACTACGTAGAATTAGAACAGATTTTTTTTATTGTCTCCCAGTTTTCTTGATTTAAGAAACCTAATTTGGAGGAAGGTTCTTCTATTGTTTAACAATATCTTTTACTGATTTCCTGCAAATCACACAGACATGTCCCAGTAGACTTACTTCTGCATGTCCCCTTTTAATGAAGCTGCTGTCAACCTTGCAAGGTAGGGCAAATAGGAAGTACACATCTACAGTAGATGAACTACTTCTACTTTATTGTATGGCTACATTAACAGAACCTTGCAAGTCTGAAAGTGCATTTCTCCTCCATCACATTTATAAGCCAAGAAACTAGGAAGATCCTGTCTGAAATTTACCATGTCTACATTCCTTCTGCTAAGATTCCTCTTGTCCAATCGTTTCCCAATTATGGCTCTTCCTCTGTTTCCCAAGGTCACTCCCACACACCATTACAGTAGTTCAGACATGTTCTTCATGGGACAGAAAGTTCCTAGATCAGAACTGCAAAGGGGAAATATTTAATGTCTCATTTTCACCCAATATGAATTGGGGTTCTGAATCTATTTAATCGCACACACATACACTCTCACACAAATGTATTTGCTAACTTCATGAGATTAGAGCCGTAGTGGCACAGTGGTTAGAATGCACTATTGTAGACTAACTCTGCTGACTGCCAGCAGTTTGATCCTGACCAGTTCAAGGTTAACTCAGCCTTCCATCTTCCTGAGGTTGGTAAAATGAGGATCCAGATTGTTGGGGGCAATATGCTGACTCTGTACACT
Source organism: Myanophis thanlyinensis (assembly GCA_017656035.1). Lineage (NCBI taxonomy): Eukaryota > Metazoa > Chordata > Lepidosauria > Squamata > Homalopsidae > Myanophis > Myanophis thanlyinensis. Next base: position 15,512 of record JAEANM010007770.1, on the reverse strand, counting down.
GCTTAGAGAGGGCTGTAAAGCACTATGAAGCTGTATATAAGACTAAGAGCTATTAATGAGATTGGGCTAAGCTTTTCTTTCACTCTGAACCCCTCCTGAAAATGTACTTGTCATTTATAAAGTATTTGAATAGACTGCAAGTAAATGGATACAAATATGGGGGAAATGGAACATCCTCTAAGTGAGAAGTTATTTCCATTTCTTTGCACAAATCTCTTAAAATAGAGAGGTAAAATTCTAAAACTGACTCTATCAAAAATGTGGAGAATAGAGGAAACTGGCTTCTGCGCATGCAAGCAGACAAGATCAACCCCAAATTTCACTTGAAACCTTGGAAAGAAAATAAACAAACAAAACAAAACAAAAATTCATTTCTAGTAATAAAGATGAAGAGCAGTGCCATGAATGAAAAAAACAATACTAGAGTAGATGAACATCTGGACTTAAAGATGGCCTTCAAAGGTTATTGAACCTTCCATACTTGCCCATGCTGAGTGGAGTTGCTCAGAACTGTAATTTAGAAACATCTGGAGAACCACAGATTTGGCATGATATTAGTTCCCAATGTTCCCAGTTAAAAAAGCAGAAGACTAGAATGGTTGGCCTTACATTGCTACCACAGAATATGGGAACTACCCACACCAACTCCAATTTTCCCACAAGAGAAACTGTGGGGGCAAAGCACATATTGCTGCAACCCTGAACATCAGGAAAAGGAAACAACATCTTCCAAGAAAATAGATGCCCATGGAATTTTATCAAAAAATGCCTGACCACTCAACCCATTACAGTGCAACTAACACAAGATGTGAAAAGGATAACACTGCCATACATCAAAAACATCTCAGAAACCAACAAAAGACTATTACAGTCATGTGGCATTACTGTAGCACACAAACCAACTAAAGTCTTCCAAAACATCCCAAGTAAACCAAAAGATACAACAGCCCCAGAAGGGGGAAAAAATCAAGTCATTTACAACATATACAATGTAAGGGTTGTAACAGCCATTGTGTAGGATAAATAGGCAGAAGACTAGCAGAGTGCATCTATGAGCACCATAACAGTTAGAAGACATGATGAAAACGCCTTAATTTCACAACACATGGACAGACTTAACCCAGAGGTTAAGGTTAAGTCAGACGGTTTGCACCAATTCTATAGAACCGGTTACTAGAAGAAATCTTCTTTTGTTTTTTTCCCCACTTTGCAGGGTTAGTCCTGTAAAGATTATTTTTACAAGGTTAATCCTGTAAATAACGCAATTGTTTCTAGCCTAATCTTTATTGCCTTGCTCACAGAAACTGCCTCTCCCCCTTATTACATTGTAATTTTGGTGAAGTTTAATTCTGTGCTTGGTGATGTTTAATCCTGTGGCCACGCCCACAGAACCGGTAGTTAAAAAATGAATTTCACCACTGGACTTAACCACAGCTTCAACTGGGAAACTAAGCCTCCTAGACCAAGCCAAGTCCAAAAACACTAGAGAATTCCTGGACGTTTGGCACTCAAACAAATCAGTCATCAACAGACACATAAAGATAAACAGCATCTATATACCAATTAAAGGAGACAATCAAAAAGTGAAAAAGGAAACAAAAGAACCAAAACATCTCCCCACCAGCAATCAACACCTAGACAAGAAGCGATTGAAACCAAGATTAATACTAGAACAACAATCAAGAAGTAAACAATATCCCAGTTAAGAAACTAACAACTCAGACAAACAAGCTTACAGAAACAGCAGCCTAATCCAGAAGCCACCAAGAACACTCCCACCAGCACTGACAAGGCAAGCCACTGGTAAAGAAAAAGAGAGCATACCCCACTCCTCCCTTACTAGCACTGATAATGTTACCTAGTTTGGTCATGAAATATCTGCAGGAAAACAACCAAGAGAGTATTAAGGATCCCCACAGTTCAACCCCGAGCAACCAACATTCTCTTCTATTGTTGGAACATGGAAAATAGTTGTTTGCTAGAGAAGTGATACTTATGAACAAGCACTCTTGTCAACTGAGCAAGAGAGAAGCTTCCCTTCTTATCTGAGGCCTAGTTTCTATCGCAAAAAATAAATCTAGAATTTCCATATACCTATGAATAGGATCAATACAACAACAACTACTGCCAAGCAAAAGTGACAGTTATATTTGTATACCTGCAAAATCAACAATACGTTATATAATAATTTTCCAGCAGGTTTTCCATTATCCCAGAGTCTTTGTTTTTTTTGTTTGTTTGTTTTAAGCAAGACTAAGAATGAGAAAATGAACTAATGTTTTTCTCATGAAAAAAGGATGTACACTACAGCAATCAGAAAGCAGAAGATGGACCGAAAATTCTACATTTCTCCTTTTACCATAGTTTTACCACTATTAAGTACATCTTAGCCTCCTTTTTTTGGCAAAAGGAAATATTGCTTTGCCATTCAACTACCTGCAACATGATATGATGCAGATGACTGAAAATTAGTCACCAGTATGAATCGTATTGGAGCAGAATAGCAGAAGCTACTTAGAAATATTGAGCACAGTGTACGGAGTGGTGCAGTGAGCACATATGTTACAGCAATCCAATGAACAGTAGGTGTGGGCTTCCGGAATTTTTATTAGAGTTTCTGAGGATTTCTGGGAATGACTGATGAAAGAAGAATTCACATTCACTTTCCTACTATTTGTAGTTTTTGGGAGATGCTAAATATTCTACATCCTTTGCCACTGATAAAAGCATCCCTATTAATAAAACACATATTCATTTTGAAGTTAAATTTTGCTGAGTGTTTGTTGTTTACTCTAAGGCTAGCTTAGTTTACTCTAAGTTTTCCAGATGTTTGCCAACTTTTATCATTCAATATTGAAAGATTTGATCTCATTTAATTATAATTAAAATTCTATAAACATTTGGGGGCTTAGAACAATTAAAAAGCACAAAGCACAAAACAAAACAAAATCAAATCAATACAATTTAGTTCAAAATCAAAACTTAAGATTTACTTATTTTCTAAAATGGTAAACAGGCTAATTCCCAAAATATGATTAAAACAAGAAAAAGCACATAAATATAATATAGCATGAGCAACTAAAACATCAAAAAAAATATTTTAAGGAATAAAAATGACTTGTGATACAATTTTATCCTCCAATAAAGCCATGGTCTTATGAATTGGGGATGCGTACAAATTTCAAGGTGCAATATATTCCTTATGGCTTGGACCTCTGCAGAAAAGCTTTACTGTACTTTTGTTCATAATAAAATACATATCAAAAAATCTCTATACAATGTCGATTATCTGTGTGCAGAGACTTCTTGCCATATTCAATGCCAGAGAATGTCACAAAATTTGGTTTAATGTACCAGAACATTAACAGATAAGTGTGCATATCCATATCTTTCTTGTTCATATTCAAGCTTACTGTGATATCTGATCCAGGCCTCTGAGTTAAAAGAAGGTATGTGATGTCTACATTGAATAAATACGTTTTTCATTATAGCAAAAATCAGTACTTGGAGGCTTGTAAGGAAAACCTGAGCATGAATAAATAGAAGCCTTTGACAATAGGCAGGCAAGAATATGTGATTAGAAGCATCATAAAAATAGTTATTAAGAGTAAACTGGTGTAACAGATAGCCGGATCTAGGTGTCACTAAAATGTTACCTTTTGGTTAGAAAGTATCTCTTGAACATCTCGAAAGGAAAATGTAGGAGAATAAAACTATAATCACAGACCAGAAACTTATCTGGCATTCATAATATATATTATCTTCCACAAACAAGTCATAAAATATACTTATCTAGTATTTTGCAGGAGTGTGGGATAAAGAGAAGTTCAATTTAGTGCAAAGGTACCTAATAATTTGAAGGACAAAAGGAGGGATTAGTGGGTTTCCATTTAAGACCATGTGAAGTTGCTAAGCTCCAATTGGTTGCTTAGAAACTAAACCACAGTTTATATTCTTGCAGGGTACCATTCTGGGTCTTTATCTCAAAGACCCGAGGCACAGAAGCATCCAGTACCCCAATGATTTTTAAATTGTTCACAGGTGTCCAGCAAAAAGGTGAGTGGATTTTTTTCAATTGGAAAAACAAAGTTTCCCATACAATCGCTTTATTAAAAATATGGCGGGATAGAGCATGTAGAGTATTGAGTACATCTTTTCTCCAAATAAATGGCTATTTGAAATTCTTGTACTTGCTGTCCATTTTAAAAGCAAATAGGAAAATGTAAGCAAGAAGGACTAAAAGTGATTTAGCATCATTCTGCTGCACGAAAGTTGCTTTGTGTATTTGCCCAGAGTTTGTATGCCATAAATTTGTATGTAATAGACAGAGTTCCAAGTGGAAATCTAAATAACTAGAGCACTTCTTCACTCAGAAATGTTATGATCTTGTTTGCTGGGTTTTTGCCATTTGTGAAAAAGCTACAAAAAAAAAAGACCTATATAATTGTGCTAGAAAGAGTAGTTACTGTGACATTGTTCTCAGTAGGGACATGAGTACAGTTACATTTTCTTAAGTAGGTACCATTGAGTTGAGTTCAACTCCTGATGACTGGAAGCACGAATGTTCCATTTTGACTTGTTCATCTAACAATATGAGCAAAACCAATTTTATATTTTCAAGCAAATCACTGAGTGAAATCCAGTTATCTGTGGGATTTCACACTTATCCAAAAGTTGAAACACAGCATGCTAATTAAGTGAGGTACATTACAGATCAGCCCCTCTCTCTTCATTAAAATAGCCTAACATGTAAACATTAAGTATTGCTGCAAACAAAAGGCATTGGAGAATGATGCATACAGATGTGTAAACTTCCAAGCTCAAAAAAAACCAGAGGAATAGGAGCAACTGAATTTATGAATGGGAAAATTTGAAACTATGAGAAGTTGCAATAGTTGTCCTTTCATTATTCTCAAGAGTGATGACCCATTGATGGAAGAAAAACATTAATAGCATATAGTCAGACTCAGCAGAGAATAACACAGTTGGAAGGGACCTTGGATTTCTCCAATTCCTGCTCAAGCAGGAAACACTGTATCATTTCAGACAAATGGTTTTATTCATTTCAGTATAGTACTCAACAGCATAGTAAATTTGAGGATGTCCTGTTTTAAATTCAGGCAGCTGAAGCAGTTATGTTTCTGTCTGCAGAATCTAACATGCTGATAACACAGTGTGAATAAAACTTTTAGGATTAAATAGGGCACTCTTCTAGCTAGGACCAAACTGAGTGTAACATGAAATGCATATTTTGTTTTAATGTGCAGGCTTTTTCTCAAAATGCAAATAATCTAAGCTGGGAATGCTAGCAATTACTGGAACTTCAGCAGAGAGGGAAATTTAATGTCCAGCTTGATCCTTAAGCAGTTGCATTTTGAATTTGGGGAGATGCTATCTCAGCAGCTGTATGAATTTAGTGGTGAGATCATGACGGCTTTATGGTTGATTCTTTCAGCAACTGGAAATGATTAGAATGTAGAATAGGAGTCTGGACTTTCATAAAAAGGTTTTAATTATTCTTCTGGAATATCTAGGTGAAATTAGGTTTTTTGGAAAAATAACACACGTTGAACAGATTTTTGACAGAATTTATGCACAAGGAAAAGATTATCGTCTTTGTTGCTATCTATTCTTCCAAAATTTGACAGATAAAAATAAGAACATGATCTGCTCTCTTGAGATATGAAATTTAGACCCAAATGTAAGTGAAGAAACTGTAATAAAAGCAATAACAATGTATACATTGGTGTGCTATAAGTTGAAATCCCTATAAGGTGCTAGGAAGGCAATTAAGATGTTAGAGGAATTCCTTTTATGCACTGGCAGATAGTGGTGAAAGGAAGAATTTCTGGCAGCACCATGTTAAAAATGTTATTTACTGGAGATGTTATCCTTGATTTGAACGGATGGTATTAGGTAGACTTCTATTTGATGGCCTTGGTTCCATTTCCCCTTCTCATTATTTGCCCTTCTACTGCTTTTGAAACCGAGGACAAAAAGCTAACAGAAAAAAGATGGTGTTAATATTCCTCTCATGTATTTTTGGGGTTTCTTTCCACAGCTTAATCAGGTTTGGTTGTCCTTTTCTTCTGGTGTGAATGCCTTTTGAACAATTACAGAAGTAAAATTCTCAAGGAGACTAACCACCTTGTCCTTCCTCTACATTAGCACAGTTGTTTCTGGAATAGCTCACAACCAAGGTATGAAGGCTACAACTTTTTTTTCTTCTTCTTCTTCTCCTACCGTTGCCTCTTCCTCTGTCTTCACTGGGATTCAGTTGCATTGTTATCTACGAGCTTAATGGTTCCATATGTCCATATTGAGCAGCAATGGGGAAATTATATAATCAGCTGTTCCCAAGTTATCTGACAGACAGAAATCATTGAGAAGGCCAACAGCTGAATGGCTCTAAAACTCCCCATCTTTGCTCTTGAGTAGAAGTGCTAGATGGATTGATTTTATGACATCAACTTCGGGTAAAGATAATTGCTGCATTTGGAGCAACAGAATCCATCAATTAACACATTCCGTGAAGCAGCATTTTCTTTTACCAGAACTGAATTTATTGTCAATGAAGATCTAACTTTAGCAGAGAAAAATATATCTCACTCTGCCTTCTTCACATTACTACGTACAATTTTATGTCTCTGACATGTCCCCTTTTTGAAATGGGAAAGACTCAATTGCTTTTAAAAAAAAAATAGGCATCATATTTTAACCTCTTGCTCTTATTTGAAAGTGACCTCTGGTCATTTCTTTTACAATAATGCTTTCCCCAACAATATTTGAAATGGAGAGAACCTACTTTATTCTCTTGGCAATTGCCTGTTTCCACCCAGCTGTGGAAAACTTAAAACCCAAGTGGTTTGAGAAGAATGTTTCAATAGATACCTTGGTTTTAACCATGCACAATAATGAACTCTTAAGTACTTTAAAAAAAGAACGTTGAGGCTTTTTACCTTATGATATACTGGACTTTCCCATCTATTTATTCTATATGTTTCTCTTGAAGCTTTTTTTTTCCCACCTAAATTGGGATGTCCCATCTTGTGACAGCTAAGAAACCTATTATTATTTCTCACCTCTCTGGCAGTTTTACAGTGCCTGGGTCTTTATAGCCGCTGAGAGAGCTTTTTCATGGCATAGAAATCATTTGACCAGCATAGAGGAGATGATTAACAACTCATGTGGCTTCTTTGGTCTTGGGTGGCATATCAGCCCAAGGCCTGGTGTTGATAATTAAAGCCTGCATGAGTATATTTACTGCCATGCCTTTGAGAATAAAAAACAAAAAAAACAAAAACCCAACAACCCTCAGCCAGTTATAGTGGTCACAATAACAACTTCCAGATGTTCCTGGGATGCTGTAAGTTCTTCAAATGTACAGAATGCAGAGAGAATGCAATCGATGTGTGTGGATCAGTAAAGATGACTTATTTGTCTTAATGACCACTTCATCAATGTAAGGAACAAAATATTAGATTAGGAAGGAATTGGGTGTTTATGTCAGTGTTTCTTCTCAGGAGGTTTACTGAGACTGTTTAGACAAATAGGGTGTTCATAAGGTTACCTGCAAAGACCCCATCATTATCCAAAGTAAATTCTAACTCCTGTAGGAAGTAAGCACCCACCCCTCTCCTAGAAGAATGAAATATTCTAGGAAATATTTAAAAAGTCAGAATATATTTCCCTAAAGGAGAAACATGCTCATGGAAAGCAGCTCCCACCTTTGTTAACAGCTGGGCAAGCTTTATCTACAACACAAAAGACCTTCACCCTCAGGACATGGTGGGATTACCCAACTCACCACATGGCACAAACAAACAAAACCCAAAAGCTTCAACCAAATTTGAATCATGACCCATGGCCACATGGCAGCCTGCAACTAATCAGGATACCTGCCCTTGCCACAGGAACAGGAAGCAAGGTCATAGCCCAAGAGAGGGGAAAAATCCATCCCTCTCTCTCACCCGTGTGCCTTTTTGCCCAGGACCTCAAATCGTGTGGACCTGTTCACCAACAAATCTTCTTTCCAAGTAACTTCTATGTTTCCAATTTCTTTATCCCCACTTGGAAATGAATCCAGATGGACATTTCTTCCAACACTCCAATATCTGTAAAGTGAGCCCCCCCACAAAAAAGGTGTGTGTGTGGGGGGGAGAACAGGTTAGAGCTCTTGGAAGTCAAAGCTGAGTTTAAACTAGCACAGAGTTTTGTTCTTTGTATGTCTTATATTGCACAAGCAAGCACTTATGTAATTGCTTTGTGTTAAATATAACGGTCTTTCATAACTCCCAGATTTCTGCCTTTTTGCAAAACCCGATATATTTTTAGACTTCTCATGGGCAGTCTACTATTAGCAACTTGCAATGGCCCTGAGCCAATTTTATATATGAATGGGAGACCTGTGCTCTACCACTGAAGAGGAGAGCAGGTGGTTCTCCCCTGGTCAAGCTGTTCAGTTTTAAAACAACTACCGTTCACTAGAGTAGTGTGTCTCAACCTTCAGAAGTTGTGGGTGCTTCATCCCTGGAAGCTTTCAAGAAGAGCTTGGACAGTCTTCTGTCAGAAATGGTATAAGGCAGGGGTGTCAAACTCGCATCATCATGGCGTCGTCATCACATGACGTAGAGTGACTTTTTCCCCCTCCGCTAAACTGGGCGTGGGCATGGCCAGGACATGATGCAACCAGCCCACAGGTTGCATGTTTGACAGCCCTGGTATAGGGTCTCCTGTTTGAGCAGGGAGCTGGACTAGATGACCTACAAGATCCCTTCCCAAAATCTGTTATTCTATCCCTATAACCTTGACAGCTTTAAGATATGTGGACTTCAACTCCCAGAATTCCCCAGTCCTCCAGATAGTTTAAAGCTGTCAATGTTGAAAACTACTGCGCAAGAAATGTAATTTGATTAAACAGAAAAAAAAACCTCCTGTTTGAAACCAAAACTATTAACACCCCCTTGATCTGAGGAGTGAGAATATAAAATTCTTCAGCAAAAAGTTTATGGCAAGAGTTCATCATTCTCAGCAGCTTCAGTGAAACTTCTCTTTAATCTCCTTTCATTTTCCTTTTGACAGCTATTATAACTATTGTCTGGTCAAATATTAGCTTATTTTACAAGTTAGTGGACCGGATGGAACAGAAAAACATGGGTTTAGGATGGGGAGTTCAATCATGGATCTGTGTTAGATTTTACAACAGATAGAAGAAAATACTCCTCAGCCTTCAGAGATGTACATATGACATTTGTTGACTTCAAAGTAGCTTTTGACTCTTTCTAGAGAACTGTGGAAAAAATTCCCGATCTTATCCATTCTTAGGTGCATCCTGATATTCCTTATTAAAATGTTGTATAATAATAAGGCAAAGGTAAAGGTTTCCCTCGCACATACGTGCTAGTCGTTCCCGACTCTAAGGGGCGGTGCTCATCTCCGTTTCTAAGCTGAAGAACCAGCACTGTCTGATGATGATTCCGTGGTCATGTGGCCAGCATGACTAAACGCCAAAGGCGCATGGAGCCCTGTTATCTTCCCAGCAAGGTGGTCCCTATTTTTCTACTTGCATTTTTTTTTAAACATGTTTTCGAACTGCTAGGTTGGCAGAAGCTGGGGCAAGTAACGGGAGCTCACTCCGTTACATAGCACTAGGGATTCGAACTGCCGAACTACTCACCTTTCTCATTGACAAGCTCAGTGTCTTAGCCACTGAGCCACTGCACCCCTTTCCATGATAATACCTGTATCTAAATTAGGTTTGACAACTAAGAACAGTTTCCTGCTCTGACGCCTACTTCCAGAGTGTTGGCCAAGGGTACATTTTAAACCATTTCTGTTTAATTTTTTAAAATCCATTTTATGGTGGAAAAAGTCAGAAAACTGGAGCACCTCCTGCCAGGGCTGGTAGATAGACCTGTTATTATTTATTATTTCTATATGCAGATTATGAAACCAATTTCTCCATTGAAGCTCTTGGACTGAGGAGATCATTAGGTCCCTCTGCCTCCCATTGGTCAGATAATGACCCAGTTATTAACTATATGTGTGTGTTTTTTTAAACGAGACCATAAATACAAATGGCAAAAAAACTAGGAATATCTTGGAATTATTTTTCATGCAACTGCCTTAAGTTCAACTTTAAAAGAACTGGTAAAAAGCAGTAAACAGCTGGCATATTAAGGTCTTTCCATACAATAGGAGATGATGAACAAACAATGTTTTGAAGTTAGTGTACTTCATTTCTTACGGGTGGTCCTTGCTTAATTACCATTAATTTAGTGACTGAAGTTGCAGTGTCATTGAAAAAAAAGAGGGACATACAACTGGTCTTTTCACTTATGACAGTCACAATTTTGCCATGGTTGTCATTTGCAATCTTGCCAACCAGCATTTGGCAAGCAAAGTAAATAGGAAGCTGGCAGGACGTCACAAAGTTGTGATCAGAGTCAGGCAATGCCTTGCTTAACATCTACAACCAGGATGGCTGGAACTGCCGTTACTAAGCAGGGTAGTCATGTGGTCATTCATTTAATGGCCACTTCACTCAGCAACTGAGTTCCCAGTCCCATTTTGGGCTGTTAAGCAAGAACTACCAATATGTGTCTATAAGGACATGGAGCTTGTTAGAAGCTGTTCAATCAGGATTTCTATGGGACATTTTTGGACTCTCTGTGCATCCCAAACACAGTTGATTGCACTGAGATGAAAAGACGGATAGCATTGTTGGCTATTGCTTTAAATTATTTTCAAATAGTTATAAATCAAATATTATAAATCAAATATTATAAATATTATAAATCAAATAGTTTTGAATGCTCTGACTCTCAGATAAATACCTAGCAGACTTCCTAGTGAAAATTATTTCATTGTACCTTAAGTCTACTTTATGGACTTTCACTTACTTGCATCAATCCCAATGGCTAGATTAGATTAGATTAGATTTCTTTATTTGCAAGTGTGATTGGACACACAAGGAATTTGTCTTCGATGCATATGCTCTCAGTGTACAATAAAAGAAAAGGTACATTCATCAGGAATCATATGATACAACACTTAATGATATAAGTGATAAGTCATAGGTACAAATAGGCAATCAAATCATACTAGGAAACAATCAGTATAAATCGTAAGGATACAAGCAACAAAGTTAAAGTCATAAGTGGGAGGGGGTGGGTGATGGAGTGATGAGAAGAAGAATAGTAATGCAGACTTAGTAGATCGTTTAACAGTGTTGAGGGAATTATTTGTTTAGCAGAGTGATGGTGTTTGGGAAAAAACTGTTCTTATGTCTAGTTGTTCTGGTGTGCAGTTCCCTATAGCGTTGTTTTGAGGGTAGGAGTTGAAACAATTTATGTCCAGGATGGCAGTGGTCTGTAAATATTTTCCCAGCCCTCTTTTTGACTCATGCAGTATACAAGTCCCCTGTGGAAGGCAGGTTGGTAGTAATTGTTTTCTCTGCAGTTCTGTTTATCCTCCGAAGTCTGTGTCTGTCTTGTTCGGTTGCAGAACCAAACCAGACAGTTATAGAGGTGCAGGTGACCGACTCAGTATTTCCTCTGTAGAACTGGATCAGCAGCTCCTTGGGCAGTTTGAGAAAGATAATTCTTTCAACAATGTGCCAAGTGATTGACATTCAAAATGCCTTACTTTATCCCAGAGAGACCAAAACAACAACAAGAAGTCCTTATTATATATTGCTGCAGTGCCTTTTTATAGACCTATTCATGCTATATAAGTATTTTCCCAATTTCAACATGATACTTAGAGAGGACTGAGGATGACTAAATCTCCTACTAACTAATCAGGAGGTGGAGATTTCAGGAAGTAAAGCCAAATGGAGTATGATCTTGACTATGATGGATTATAAATAGTTTCAGGGGAGAGATGGTTATATTATCTCAATATAATGTTATATATGCTTTGGTATATTATTTTAGCTGTATTTGAATTCCCACGTACTTACTTTGTTAATAATTTTAAAGTTTTTCTATGGTGATAACATTCAAAAAAACCATTAAAACAATTTATTAAATAAGTCAAGGAACTGTTTATTTTTCCCCAAATGTGCTATTTCAGGTTTTTCTGAGAGTTTTTCTGGCAGTTCTGCCACTGTACTCCCAACCTGATATCCCACCCTCCCCCACCTAGGATACCTATGCTGACTATGGAGTTATGGGAAATACAGTCTAAACATAGGAGAGTAGTAGGCTGGGGGAAGATATGTTAGACATTAGGAACTCTGCATGGTAAAGAGGAGCAGATTGTTTCTACTGGTAACAGAAACAAATTGGTATAGTGGTTAAATTATTGATTAGGCCCAGAGAGAGCCATGTTAATGGCCATATTCATCCATGGAAATTCATCAATATCTTTAGACCAGTGAAAATCTCCGTCTGTCTCTTTGTCTCTCTCTCTGTCTCTCTCAATCTATCATCTAACTATCAATCTATATATATCATCTATCTGTCTATCTAATCATCCACTCACCCACCCACCCAACCATCCATCCACCCATCTACCCATCCA
>JAEANM010007769.1:4932-17488 GCA_017656035.1 Myanophis thanlyinensis | reverse complement strand
GGTTGCGTAAGCATTTCACTGCATATCGTACCCATGTATGATTGTGTATGTGACCAATAAAAAAAAATTGGAATTGAAGTGCCAAGGTCCTCCCCCCTTCATATGTTTCCTCTGGATAGATGACATTTATTTATTTAGGTTCAATGTACCACGTCCCCATTTTAAATCCACAAGCTGCCCAGTGTCACTGTCAATTGGGTGGCCCCATAAATTGAAATCATAAATAAATGGATTGTGTGAGAAATGTTGGTTTCATGAGGGAAACTTATGCTCTTGCTTTGGTTAAAGACTCACAGGGCTGGGAGGGGTCCCCCACCTCCACACACAAGCACACACCTCCCTCACCCATGCCTTCTCCCGCCCCCTTGTCCTCCATCCCCCTCCCTGCAGAGACCACCCTGCTGCCCCCCCCCCAACAGGCCCTGGAGGAACCAGCCCGGCATCTCTTGGTCAGGGAGCCAAGTTCTCCCAGGGGCAACATGGTTCCTGGTCAGTCCTTGGCAGGACCACACGTTGCTCACTCCTCTGCAACTGAAGAGCCCCCTGGGCTTCTGGCGAGAGAGAGAGAGAGACCAAACCAAGAGAGAGAGAGAGAGACCAAACCAAAGCAGGCAAAGTGCTGAACTGTGGCTAGTGCAAAAGAGGAGGGGGTCCCCTTTGGCCCAAAGCCCCTGCTTGAAGGGGGGATTCCACACCCCAGCCGAGGAAACCATTTGAGGGCCTGCTGGTTTCACAGCAGCAGCAGCTTTGGGCGGGGGTCCCTCTCTTTGGGGATAAAATTAAGGCAGAGAGAGGGGAGGTAGGCCCCCCAGGTCTGTTTGGGGCAAGGGGGGCTCTAGCAGGGGTCACTTCTGTGGCAGAGGGCAAGAAGGGGCCAGCAGCAGACCAAGACCCCCACCACCACCCAGGCCCTCCCTGAGGCTCAGCCCACGAGGGGGCCTTTCCATCCCACCCTCAAGAACCTGTATTGCCCAGGTGCCAGCTGACCCCTGGGCCATGCCCGCCCTAATAAGATCGGAGGCCCCACAGATGAGAAGGAAATAGTTTATTTCACATCCCAGAAGGGGAGGCCCACCACAAGGCCCAGACCTTCCAGGGGAGCTGCCAGCTCCTCCCCACTCCGGGCAAGGGAAGGGAGGGCTCAGTGCCTGCAGTGTTTTTTGGGGGAGGGGGTCCCCAATGGCTCTTCTGCGTGCAGCAATCAGTCCTGGAAGGGAGGAAGCCTTTGATGTACAATGCCAGATACCCTGTTTGGCCCCCTGCCCACTTACACAGGCGGAGGGGAGGGGAGGGAGGGGGTTGGCTCCCCCGCCAGGGCCAGAAGAGAACTACGGAAGTTCCTGAGCTGGAGGGTGAACAGCCTCCACTCCACCCCCCCCCATCCCCTCAGAAGGACTGGAGGGGAGTCACAGTGGTCAGAGTGGTGGGGGAGGGGAGGGGCAGACATCCTGAGACGAGGCCTCTCAGTCAAGGGGGAGCCAGCCAGCCTAAAAACGCCCCCAGGACAGTGTTGAGGGGCTCATCTGGCACCGGCTGCCCCAGGGCCTCTTCCAAATGGGAGTTGGGGGTCTCCCAGGCAGGCTGTAGGCGCAAAGGGGGCTGGTTAGTGGCCTCTGGCGTGCAGAGGAAGGGGGGTGGGGGTGGGGAGCCAGGCCCTGGGACCTCTGGACAGTGGCAGCAGCAAGAGAGGGAGGAAAGGAGAGGAGAAGGAAGGGTGGACGGGAGAGCATCTGTGCCTGGATTTTGGAGCTGTGGCCTGGCCTGAGCATTTGGCCAGGAGCCCAGGACTCAGTGCCTCCCCCCTGCAAGAAGAGGGGGACTGGGGGCCCAGCAGCAAGGAGGAGCTCCTGGGCTCTTGGCCGCTGCTTAACAGATCAAAGCTTGTCAAAGGCTGAAAATCAAGGGACAAAATCAATCTGGCAACCAAAGGTGCCCCCTCCCCCCTCCCAGGCAGCTTTCTTCTGACACAGATCCATTTAAATGATAATTGGCCAAAGGAGCTGCTGCCTGGCACCAGTCCTTCTCCAGGGAGGGGGAGAGCCTTAATGGAGGAGGAGGAGGAGGAGGAGGAGGAGGAGGTGGAGGAGGAGGAGGAGAGGGCACCCAGGTGCTGTGCTGGTGGCCAGGCCCCCCTCTTCGCACCAAGCCCCCAAAGTCCCAAGGCAGGCCCCTGGGGCCCTGAGGAGCCCTGCTCCAGCAGTGCTCCGGCCTCTGACTGGACTGGGCCTAGGTCTCCCGGCTGCCCTCCTCGGCCCGGGGCCCGGCATAGAGCGTGGCCAGCTGCCGGAAACGGGGGCCCCAGCCGCTGAGATAGGAGAAGTCCTGCTCGGAGCCGGTGGAGCGGGAAGCGATGGAGCTGAGAGAGGCCAGCGGGGACTCGGCCCCCTCGAAGGCGTAGGTCTGAAAGGAGTCGTAGGGGGGCACGGAGGGGTCGCCATCTGCCTGCCCCACTTTACGGCGGATGTAGTCTCTGAAGAGGGAGAAGTCGAAGTCCGGCACCTGGCACCACTGGGGCAGGGAGTGCAACTCCGAGGGTGGCGGGGGCGCCCCCTTCTCGTCCCCCCCCTTGGACTCGCCAAACTCGTAGAGGCTGCGCAGAGCTGACATGTCATAGGCCTGGGTGTCCTGCTCACCCCCTCCCTCATCGTTGTACTTGATGACGTTGTCGCGCATGTCCTCGTCTTCCTCGGAGGGCAGATGCCCCTTCTGGTGGCGCTTGAGCGCCAGGATCAGGAGGACCAGCACTGCAGTGGGGGGGGGGAAGGCATGGGGGGGGGAGAGAGGCAGGCAGTGGAAGGAGCCCCCAGATACCCTCATTTCCCCTACCCCCCAGCAGGCCGAGGGGCTTTGGAGGGGCCCACAGCCAGCTGAGAGGAGGCTGCCCCTGGGCACCTGCACATCCCACCAGGACCCATCTCCTCCCTTTCCGTGGAGGTTACACCGAAGTCCCTTGAAGGGGCCCAGCCCCCCTCCCTGGCTGACCCGTGAAGCAGACCCTGAAAACTCAAAGGATGCAGCTCTGGGGGGGAGGGGCCCCTTGCAGATGGGCCTTGTTCATCTCATGACCCCTAAACTGAGGGCAGGAAGCCCACATAAATGAAATTTGGAGGGGATGGTCTGACTGTGGGCTACTCCAGGTACGCAAAAATCACCCGAGCCCCCAGCAGAGGATGGTTTGCCTGGGCTCGGACGGCTGCTTCAGGCTCTGATCCACGGGACCCCCCTGCCCCAAAAAAACCCCACCAGTGTGCCAAGGGCTGCGGGCAGGAGGTCATGCCAGCTGCAAGCCCTCCGGGCAGCACCTCCTCAGCCAGGCGGCCTCCTGGGGCAGTGTGATACAAAGGGCGGAGCGTCAGAGGATCATGGGGTGCCCAGGGTGCAGGTGGGGAACTCACCTACGAGGATGAGGAGACAGACCAGCAGGGCGATGAGGGCACCGGGGCTGAGTGAGGGGGACACCACGAAGGCGGTGGTGTTGCATGACTGGATGGTGCCGGTGTTGTCGCAGCCACAGATGCGGACGGTGAGCGTGCCCGTGCTGCTGAGGGTGGGGGGGCCGCTGTCCACCACCAGGATGGGCAGCAGGAACAGGTCCTGCTCCTGCCGGTTGAAGCCCAGGTGCCGAGTGTGCAGCCCAGCTGTGTCGTCTGTGGAGGGAGCGAGACCAGGAGAAGGGTGCTGGCAAGGGGCACCCCCCTGCTACCCCCCAGAATGGAGATGGCACCCACTCTGGCCCTGCCACCCATATGCCTTACCCCGTCTGTCCCTCTGCGGAGTGGCCAGAGGTGGCTGGGTGGAAACAGGTGAGATGACCCATTGGGGAGCCCCCACAGAACTCCCCCCCCCGTAATCTTTGCAGGAGGAAGTCAGCAGGAGCAGAGGTGATGGAAGGTGGGGCAGAGGCCCCTGGATGCACCGTGCCCATCCTGCAGCAGGCTGTGTGTGGGGGGGGTGTGTGCCCCACTGGGCTGGGAACCTCAGCCGAGGAGAGCCTGAGACAGAGGCGGATGCCAAAAGAGTTTGATGGTGGAACCACGGGCCCAAAGAGGTGGGGGAGGGGTCCTGTCCACTGCTTGGGTTGGGGGCCAGACAGCCATTTGGCAACGGGATGCTTTCATTTGGGTTCCTGCTCTGAGAAGTTTGGACTAGATGGCCTCAGGAGCCCCCAAGGCTTTTACGCTGCTTCCATCTTTTTCTGGTTGCCTTTTGTACATCTCCCCCTCAACCCCTGGGAGGGATGAGTGAAGGCTGTTGGGAGGGGAGGCCACGAGTAGATGCTATTCCCCGCAGGGTTGATGGTCACTCCAGCGGCAACCTATATAGGGAGATGCCGGCAGAGGGCATGGCTTTCGTGACAGACTCTGCTCACCCTGCCTGGCAGGAGGGCATGGCGAAGCACCCCTGGGCTTGACCAGGGAGAACCGAGTCCCTGCCGTGTGCCACTGAGGAGCAGCTGGCATCTCAGAGTACGAATGACACGGCTGCCTTCAAGCCTTCGGGAGGGAAGCTGCTGGAGAGGAGAAGCAAATCCGAAGACAGAATTACAGTACAGATGTGGGGCGCAAGAAGCGCAAAGACAGGAAGGCCCCACAGACGGAGCGGAGGGAGGGGAAATGAAAGGACTACAAATGATGTGGGACAGACTCGCACCCAGCACTTTGGGTCAGAGGATCGCAGCCTTTATTGCTCAGGACACAGAGAACAAAGTGGGCCGGGCCTTGGGAAGGGTGTAGCGAGAAAAGATGTGTGTCACAGAGCAATCAAGGACCAAACAGTGCCGAGTAGACCAGACCCCTCCATTTGACACTTATTCACATTTATGCTCCAACCTCCAAGGCAGGAGGAGGAGAAGAGGACGCTGGAGGATTTTATGGTCAAGCTGCATCTGAAACTGACAGAACGTGCAAGGGGGAGGGGCTGCTTCTGGTTGGGAACGAAATGCCAAGGCTGGAAATAGTTGGGAGGAAAACACAGTTGGAACCCGAAGTAGGAAACTTCAATGAAGCCGGAGGACGAGTTATCTGTTGGTTTCTGCCAATCTAATTATTTCTTCATTGCTAATGCAGCCTCTGTTCGTGGACACCACCAGACGGAGTAAACAGAAATCAAACTGACTGTGCTCCTGCTCCGAGGAGATGGAGCTCGGTTCTAATGGCAAAGAGGTGGCGAGGGGACGACGCACAAGCTGCGCGGGCGCCGTTTCCAAGTTGAGCAAAAGCAGAAGAATCCGCAAGCGGGTTCTGCAATCGGACCCTCAGCGCAGACCCAGGTGAGAAGAGTGGACCAAAGACCAAGCGAGAGAAGAAGGCGACTAGATGACAGAAGAGGCTGTGGGCCTTGCCAGAAGAGATGCCAACGCGACCCAAAAGATCGCTTGAAAGAGCTTAACGAAGAGGGGCAGAGCAAGAGGCCCCACCCAAAGCGGCCGGCAGAGCTGCTGTGGACAAACACACACACACACACACACAGTCACTAACTCGCACTGACAATGATGTTCCCTAGTTGGGTAATGAAACGTCTGCAGGAAAGCATCTCAGAGAGCACCAAGGACTCCAAAGGAGACTTCACAGAGGATGCAATCTATTCTACATTATCCTTAATTTCACACGCTAGTAAAAACGATGCTTGGAATCATTCTACACCAATTAGCGCCCTGCGTGAAGCAGGATATGCCAGGTGTGGAAGCCGGTTTTAGAAAGCACCGAGGAGTGAGAGGCAGCGCAGCTGAGGCCTGCTGGATAATTGAGAAAGCCAGAGAAAACCAGAAAGAAGTGGGGGGAGGGGCTGCCCCATCGATTATGGGGAAGCTAGACTGGTGTCAAGCTGTGGAATGTCTTTAGCAAATTTGGGATTCCCTCGTCCTCATGTAGAGACAGGAGCCCAGCCCAGAGGAAGCCTGGCGGGAGAGAGCAGGCACAGGGGTGCAATGAGGCTGCGTAGCCCACCCCCTTCTTTATCCCACCAAGAGACTTTAATCTATACTGAGAGAGGCCGGATCGAAAGAAGGTGAGTGAGGTTTTCATACGGGAGGAAGAAAGATCCATATCCTGCACTGGGAAAACCAGGACCCACGGCTGGCGGGGAGGAGGAGCAAGCAGGGGGACAAGAGGTGGGTGTTGGCCGCGGATGTAAGGGGTGGCGCAGGGCTCCTGCGTTTCCAAAAGGCCCATTAGCAGGAAAAGAACCAGCAGCAAAAGACGCTCTGAGACCCACGCGTAGAAGGCCTGGGGAAAACATCCAGATGCAAGGAAGAGTTTCCCTGGAAGCAAATGTTGAAGAATTAGAAAGAATATTGATGTTTTTGAATGATGGCGTTGGAGAAGATCTATGAGAACGCAACAAAAACAGAAAAATAGATGAGGGAAGCAACACCCGGCTTTCCCACTCAAGACAGCAACAACCAGGCTCAAATTCTCGTATTTTGGGCCCATTAGGCCCAGCTCTCCAGAGAGGCTCCACGGCTGGAAAGGCGGAAGGAAAAAGGCAGCCGAAGGTGGAGGAGGCTGCAGCAGTGACGGGGGCCCCTTGGGAAGGGTGAGGGGCCGGGTGGGAGACAGACCCTCCCAGAGGAGATCCATCTATGTGGCTGCTAAACAGTCACGCAAACCGGATGGCACCTGATCGGTCCATTGGTTTTGCACATGGAAGGCTCTGATTGATTTGCTTTTTGTCCTAGGCTGACCGAGGCACCTCCAGAGCAGTAAGAAGGCTTGGAGGATGGGGGCCCCTGGAGTGGGCCCCACCAGGGCAGGTCCTGTCACTGAGCCCCGTTTTTCAGTTAACACCTGGAAGACAATCTGCCATGCCTTCCCATTTACTCTTGCAAGTTGTGAGATGGGAAACATTTTGCTCTAACCCCCCTCAGACAATGGGCTGCCTCTTTTGTGGGGGCAGGAGAGGACATTTAATCCTTATTAACCTTCCCTTGCTGATGCCTAAACTGAGCAACTCTGGGGGGGGGGATGAGGGGGGGACAGATGCAGGGCAGTAAGACTGGCACATCTGCTTTGGGAGCTGACCTCCGGAGACCCTCCCTGCCCCTTGAGCTCAGGTTAGGGAAGGACCCTCGAGCCGTAAAGCGGGGACAATTGGAATAAAGATTGTGCTGCTGCATTTGGCCTTGGCACCTCTTTCAATGCCCCCCTTCTTCAGCATCCCTCCTGTCGATTCTAGATCAGCCGGAAGGAAACATCTGGTTCTGCCTGCCTGCCTGTCCAGGCCCCGTAAGGAGAGGATGCCGGGCATGGCTACGTTGGCCCTCTGTGGGGCTTGGCCAACCGCCTCTCGTACGCCAGGCCTGCGCTGGGCAAGGCAAGGCCAGGTGCCAGGTGGCATTCGGTGGCCCTTTTCAGCCGCGGTGCAGGACGAGATTTAAGAAAGAGCCTCCATCTGGGCTGGCATCCATCACTGTCTCATCTTGGCTCCTACGGCAATATTTATAAATCACATCTCAAAACTAGCTACAAATTTGTACAAAGAAACAGATGGGCTGTTGGTGGCAGTTTGTCACTTGTGGTATTTATGCGGTGCCTGCGACAGAGAGGGAGGGGAGCAGGAGGGTCGTGGGGGAAGGAGCCCTCTGGGGCAGCAGTGGGGGGGGGGCACAGAGGACCAGGCCGTGGGCAAGCCCCAGGCAGCTGCGGAAGATGTGTGGACCCATGGGTGGAGCAGCTCCCTATGCCTGAACCCCGATTCCCCAGGTGAGGCTTACCTGTGATGCCCAGCAAGGAGAAGTGGTGGCTGCCTGTGGCCTCAGGGCCCAGCGTGAAGTAGAAGCGATGGCCACTTGGCGGCTCATCCCTGTCCACAACGCTGATGGTCTGGATCAGCTGCGGGAAGAGACCGAGATGGCCATTGGGGGAGGCAGCACGAGGCGCCTGGCTGGCCCACCCCCTCCGCCAGTACAAAGATGGCAAACAGGGCTGGGCCAGCCCCAGGTGTGGGCCCCCGAGCTCAACAATGACAAAGCAGAGGCATGGGGAAAGCTGGGGCCAGAAGCCTGCAGCCGAGTGCCAGGGAAGGGCTGGGAGAAAAGAGCTCCCCACCCCTCTGCCTCATATCCAAACTTCACGCACTGGGGGGGACCGACCCTCCGCACCTTGCCTGGCTTGGCATCCTCACAGACGGCAGCTTCGTAGGGCATGGCCAGTTCGGGTGGATTGTCGTTGACATCCAGGATGCGAATTCTGAGCACCGTCCTGGACACTTGAGTAGGATTGTCTGGAACATGCACACGCACACACACACAAACATGTGAGGCAGTGGATGAGTGCTGAAGCTCAGCAGCCGCAGCAGCCCCCATCCCATCTCAGATGCTAGGCTGGCACCACAACCGCAGCAAGAGAAGCTACCCAGTCCTAAATAAGGAGGGCTGACCCCCACCCCATCTGGGTATCCTGCTCAAGCAGGGGGTTGGACTAGAAGACCTCCAAGGTTTCTCCAACCCTGTTAGTCTACGTCCTTTTCTTGGACTGGCTGGCAAGAAAACTGACTGGCATTTTGCCTCTGCCACCAGCCCTTCATGCCTGCGCCCAGCTCTCAGCCTAGCCGACATGGGCCAATGCTCAAATAGCCCCAAGCCAAGGAAGAGTTTGACACCCCCCCCTTCCCGCCCCAAGTGGGGCTTCCAGTGAGGCTGCCGAAAGCTCAGCAGGGTCCCAGAGGGAGCTGGCCACGGAGGGTGCTGGCCATGGGAAAAGCAAGATCAGCATGTGAGCAACACAGAAAGCACACAAATTCCCCAACAGGCAGGGAAGACCGATCAATCTCTATTTAGCAGATCGTTGAGGATCAATATGAGTGTTCGGTGATACATTGTTTCTAAAATTGTTGAGTTTTACAGCATTGCCAACAGGGAAGATCTTTAAATTTCAACAATGTTCAAAAAACAAACTACCAGTTTTAGCAATCAGTACTGAATTCTTCTTATTTAACATATTTAAAGAAGTTCTTATTTAAGTCTTCTTAATTTTAACATGTCCCCCCCCCCCTCCACTATCCACCTGGCTTTGCCTTCCCAGTAACCCCTCCCGTCATGCCCTCAATTGGCCCCTTTGCTGGGTTGAGAATGGGCCCCTGATGAGCCAGGGGTTGCAACCCCCCCCCAAAGAAGCCTGCAGGAGCCCCACCCCCAAGCCTGAGAGAAGAAGGCCCAAGACAGCAGCCCCTGCCAGCAGGTGTGCAGGAAGCCCCGCCCACACCCCCTCGAGTGCAACAGAGGCCCAATAGGAGGGCAGCTTTGCTGCTGGGAGCGGTTGTGGGTCAGAGGAGCTGCATGGCCCCACAGACCCTGGGAAGCAGCCAGAGACACAGCAGGTTCCCATGATCCTCAGGGGGTGGGGGTAACTCCCCTTCTTATGGGTTCCTAGGAAAGGTCCCCTCACCCCACTTTTGCATGGGGTGGGTGGGTGAGAAATTCCTCCTGAGTCCGGCCTGGCCATGACTATCCTTGGGACTGAGACCTTCAGAGCCCCTCCTGCCAATCCCTGCAGTGTGTACAGGGTGGGGGTGTGCCTATTGGCCTGGGAGGGGCACCTGTGCTTGCCCACCAGCTGTGCTTCCCAGGGAGGGTACCTGCAGGCTCCTCCCACTGGTGGACTGCCTGGTTACAGTTATTCACACGCATTTGGATTTCCTGAATTTATTTGCATCCTGTTTTTCAGATCACAGGACTCTTACCTGGCCCAGGTGAATCATTAAGAATATTAAAGTCCCATAAAAATAGAAGAGTGAGCAAAAGAAACCCATCGACCATGATGGATTTCCTTTTGCGATTCATAATCTGCCTGTCCACAATTTGTGGAAGCCCCCTCCCGGGCTAAGGGAAGGAACGGTTTCCCCACTGTGTTCCAGGAGGATGAAAGCCCACTCCGTCAATCAGGCTGTCAGTCAACTTGCTAGCCAGGTGCCAAGAGAGCAGGCCAGGGGCACATTGGTGAAGGGCCTGGCCCAGCGCAAAGACTCCGTGCCAGGAGTGGGAGGTCTTCCCAGATGCACCGGGGAAGGTCCCAACTCCCCCCCTCAAGGAGGCCTCTAAGGGCCATCCAGAAGGTCCTGGGACCTTTAAATCAGGGTTCCTCAACTCCCGATCCGTCAACCAGCACCGGGTTGTGGCCTGCCAGAAACTGGACTGTGCAAGCAAGGGAAGCCCCATCGCAGGATGCAAGCATCACACAAAACCAGTCCGTGGAAAAACCTCTGCCCGGAACCGGTCCCTGGTGGTGCTCAAAAGGTTGGGGGCCACTGCTTTAAACAAACGGCTCTCTAAGAAAGGAAGAAGCCTGGCTGGCAGCTGGCGAGGGGGGCCTGGAGACGAGGACAGCTGGTGGGAGAAAGTTACTCCCAGCCATAAACCTCCATGAATGTCAAAGTTGTCCAGCCTGCCCTGAACCAGGGAATGCCTGTGTGCCAAGCCCAGCCTTGGTCTGCAGATATGCACCAGCTACCATGGCTCACAAGTGCCCCGGGGAGGAGGGGCAGAGACCCTTCACCCTCTGCTGCTGTGTCTCCCCGGAAGGAGGCTGAGCCCAGGCGGGTGGGGGCCCAGGGGATCCGAGGCTAATCTCTCCTCCACTTCAGAGCCATCCAAGCCAGCCTCCATCGCCAAGGAGGAGGGAATAAATCCTGCAGATTAACCTGCGCTGTGCAATAATTGCAGAGTTTGAGGTTCAGCCTGTTCCGGGGCTCCTGCCAAGCTCTCCCTCCTATTCCAGCTCGAATCGGCTCCCTGTCTTTGGGCACAGCGAGGGTCTCAGCGGGCGCAAGGACTCCTCCGTGCAGCCCTGTCTGCATCAGGGCACCTTCAGCCTTGCGAAAGTCTCTGGAAACGCCAGATGGGGCACTCCCTGCCCCTCCTTCCTGCCCCCCCACCTCCGGGCCTGGCCTCCCCTGTTTTGCCACCAGCCCTCCCCAAGGAAAAGCTCTCCTTTGCCTCCAATTATTATGATATTTTGCCGATGGCTGAGATTTCACAAACTCCCCAAGCGGGGAAGAGGTTGACTTTCCAGAGGTGCCTTCAGTGTTAACCTCTGCTCCTGTTTTCGGCTGATGTTCACTTAATTGGCTTCATATCTGGGTCATCCAACTTGGGAGCTAATGAGAAAAAAGTGGCTTCTAACGGGACACCCCCCCCCCCGGCATGCAGCTGGATCGCAGGTCTGTGTCCTGCCCAGGTCAGCGAGCTCCCCTGGCAAAGGAGGCTCAGGGCCCACACCTTCCCTCCGGCCCCCAGAATGCACCAGGAAGGGCCAGTGTTGCAGGCAAAATGCTTGGAGTTTGGGAGGAGGAGAGGGAGGGAGCCTGTGGGAAGCTCTCCCTGGAATAGGCCAAAATGATGCTGCCAAAATCTGAATATTTCCTGCATCTGATCTGAAGACGGGAGAGCTGAAAGGACCCACATGCCCTCCTCCACTCCAACGGCCTTTTCAAGAGACCGACTCCCCCCCTTCTCATGGCCATGAGTGGTGCTTACAGCCCCCATCCCTTGAAAGACACGCTCCCCTACCGCATCTAACACGGAGGAGGGCCTTGGCTAAGCAACCGGGGCTCTCTGGACGCCAGAACTGGAGCAGGCAAACCGCCCAGCAGGGCCCTTTGCCATCCCACCTGCCCTTTTACCTGGGCAAGGAGAACGGAAGAGGACCAGCGCAGGCCCATCCATGGAGGTTTTCAGAAAGGCAGGGGCTACTTGGGGGGGCCTAGGGTGCCCCCCAGGAGCCATGGCAGTCCCAGGCACTGTGGGGGCCCTGCTGGGTGGCATTTGGCTGCCCTCCCCGGTTGGAGCCACCTTTTCTCTCCCTGTGCGATTGAGGCAGTCAAGCTCCAGGGAGACGCCCAACCAGCCCTTAGCAAGCAGACAATGGCGCCCAGCTGGTCCACTTCTCTGTGTCTGCAGAGAAGCCGCTTAGCAAAGAAAGAAACTCCCCAGGTACTTTCTTAAGGGAAACCACAAGCAAAGCAACTTTAAAGCAAAGTTGAACTCGGCAGCACTCAGAAACCAAAGGAAATCGCCAAGAACCAAAGCAGCCAGGGAGGGGGGCTGCCGTTGTGTGCAGGCCGTGTTGTCGCTCTTCGTGGGGTGGGGTGGGGTCCCCAGCCTTGAAAGAGGAGGCACTGCACCCCAACGATTTTCAGTTGGTCAGTCTCTGACCTTCCCTTTCTGGAGAAGATTGTGGAGGAGCTTGGTCTGCCACTGGGGAGCCCCCCCCCCCGAGGAAATGGGGTGGTGGTCTGGACCCATTTGAGTCATGGAAGAGCCAGGACAGCGCTGGGGCCTCTCAGCGGCTTTTGGTACCTGGGAGCTTGGTGGTTTTCTTGCAGACGTTTCATGACCCAAACTAGGTGGGCGCACTGATGATGTTACCTAGTTGGGTCATGAAACGCCTGCAAGAAAACCACCAAGCTCAGAGACCCTCATTTCAAGTCTGAACTACAAATATCCTCCTTTATTGCTTTTGATACCACTGACCATGGTTCCCTTTCCAATCAACCCCGGGAGTTGGGTGCAGTGGCAGGGCATGGTGCAGACTCTCTTCTCTTCTCTTCTCTTCTCTTCTCT